>PVJA010036504.1:0-21041 GCA_004027025.1 Myocastor coypus
AACTGGGGATTGAACTCAGACCCTTGCACTTGCCAAGCAAGTGCTTATTCTACTGAGCTATCTCCCCACTCAATACCTGAGGAATTTATCAAAAATCTTTTTCTATTTATTTATTTATTTATTTATTTATTTATTTATTTTTTTGTTTTTTGAGACAGGGTCTCACTATGCAGTTCAGGCTGGCCTTAAGCTCACTTTTGTAGCCCAGGCTGGTCTCGAACTCACATCGATCCTCCTGCCTCAGCCTCCCGAGTGCTGGGATTACAGGCGTGCGCCACCACGCCTGGCTCTTTTTCTATTTAAATAAAATAATTTTAGCTTGAAAATCAAAAGTAGCATGATAAATGATACTTAGTTAAATGGTTATATGAACTTAATTAAATAACAGTAAAAAAGATTCAGCAAATACTAATGGAAACTTTAGCCCTTTTTAAGAATGCATTGATGTAAGAAACAGGTACAATTCTATGTGTAGGTTCTGTTTCCATGACCAATTCTTACCAAGACTAATTTTTCAGAGAACAAAGGGAAAATAATAGTGTTAAATAACATGTATATGTTGTATGCTTTTTCTGCCCAAGACTTTTGGAGATAAGTCAGTTTACCTGAAATTGAAACTATCTCCTGTCTCCCATCTCTGAAGATCATAGTTGTTTTGCTTCTGTTTCTTGGGTTGTTTTTATTGCCACTGTGTGTGTGTGTGTGTGTGTGTGTGTGTGTGTGTGTGTGTGTGTGGTGAGTACAGAGATTGTATCCATAAGTGGAAAACAATGGATACCTTTATGTCCAAAATGAAGAAATTTTCTTCTGTTCATAACTTTACACCCCAAATGGTTAAACAGCCACAAATGTGTCTGACTTGGAGATAAACATTTTCTTACTTTTTTTTTTTTTTTTTTTTTTTTGAGGCAAGGTCTCACCATGTAGCGTAGGTCAGGCTTGTACTCACTTTGTAGCCCAGGCTGGCCTTGAACTCAGTGATTCTCTTGCCTCAGCATCCTGAGTGCTGGGATGACAGGCATGCACCACCACCCTGTCACCTTGCATTTTTAGATACGAAAAAGAATGTTTGTTGAAATACCATATTACTTAATTTAATTATATATTTAATTATATGTTTTTTGATAATTTTTCTTTTTTTTGTCTTTTTGAGAGAGGGTCTTGCTATGCAGTTGAGGCTGGCCTTGAGGCTGGCCTTTTGTAGCCCAGTTGAGGCTGGCCTTTTGTAGCCCAGGCTGGTCTCGAACTCACACCAATCCTCCTGCCTCAGCCTCCCGAGTGCTGGGATTACAGGCATGAGCCACCATGCCCAGCATAATTTTTCTTTTTTTTTAAAGCTTTTTTTTTTTTTGTCTTTTTGAGACAGGGTCTCACTATACAGTTCAGGCTGGCCTTGAGCTCACTTTTGTAGCCCAGGCTGGTTGATAATTTTTCTTTAAAAAATAATTCTGTAATCATTAAGAGTTAATCAAATGCAATGTTTGCATACTTGATTAAAATGGTTTGTTACACCAGATTATACATTTTTGTCCCAGCAGCCAATCCTTCACAGATTTGTATGTAACAGTAAGTTTCAAACATCTTGATGTTGTTATGCTCAGCAAGAGAATTCATCAGTTGGTGAGTTTAGTAGGTGAACGTACTGCTAGGAGGTGAGTCCTGGTTAGACTTGGGTTACTGTAGAGTAGAACCTAAAGGGACAAATATATTCTCTACCTCTGGCTTCTCCCTTCTTTGGCTCTTTCCTGGCTGCCCTGTGCTAGGTTGTTCTACCATGCTGTTTCTACCTTGGAGAAACCACCCAGCCATGGCTTTATCCACACAAGAATCTATGAGCCAAATAAACTTTTCCTCCTTTAAGTTGTAGGCATCAGGTGTTCTATCAATAGCAAAGCAGACCAGGTAATTAATACATAACTGATCCTGGTCAATTGTCTTGTTTGTTTGTTTATTTATTTATTTATTTTTGCCTTTTTGAGACAAGGTCTTGCTATGCAGTTCAGGCTGACCTTGAGCTCACTTTTGTAGCTCAGGCTGGTCTTGAACTCACACTGATCCTCTTGCCTCAGCTTCCCAAGTGCTGGGATTATAGGCGTGTGCCACCACGTCTGGCTTCTCTTGTTTATTTTTTCTTAAAATAGAATCTGCTGAAATATTGCTATGCTTGTGCTCATTAAATTCCCTTAATATTGTTACATTTAGGATTAATGTGTTTTTTTTTTTATGATTTCAAAGTGTGAAAAATCCACCCTAAAGTCGATTTATAGCTTTCAACTAAGGTCTGTATATAGGCTGAAATTTCCATACAGATATTCTACAGCAATTTGTAGCAGCCTGCAATGATTTAAATTTTTCTTTGTTAAGATGATTGAGTAATATATTTAGAAAAAGTACCAAACAAAATAGTTTAAAGAATGAAGTAGGTGTTACAAGCTGATTTTATCATATATTTATACATTTCAGTAGTTTATGTTTAAACTAGAAAGAATTGAAGCAGAGAAAAATAAAGTCATTTCATTGAAAATATTTAAATTTTTACATTTACATGTATGAAATTGGAAATATCGAAGGCTTTCATTATAAGCAGGGAATGTTTTAAAATTATATAGGTACGGTGACTTTATCCCTTGCCTCAGATACTGGAACTCTATGATCACTGACTACTACTGTTTTTTTAGGTCATCAAGCACATCCTGCTTTGTGATTTTGGCCCAAGCATCAGGGATTCTACCTGTATCTATAAATTTTTTCTGATATTTTTCTTCAAGCTTTGATCTGAAGTGTGAAACAAACCATTTCCAGTATGGCTGGGTGGATGAATCTGGGGTGATGCTCCATGTGGCATAAGCCCCTCCTGCCTGCCGATAGTTTTTATAGGGGATTTTCTTTTCGTTTCCAAAAATCATGAAACGATCACTTGCCACTGAACTGGTACAGCAATCAATGACAAAGTGGTCTGTTTTGTGCTTATGCCATCCACTGACAGCCTGAGGACGGTGGAATGGAACACTGTGGTCTCCTTCGTGTGTAGGAATAGTGTTGGTACAAATTGCATTACATAAAGGACATTGTTTCCAGCAGCCACAAAGATGTTCAGAGAGGATTTTCTCAATTTCAGAAACCATTTCTTCGGTAGGCATACTTGAGCAATTCTGCTCGACTTTCTTTATTGCAGGATCCAAAGCTGCACTCATGGCTTCTTTGAGGAACTCTATATCTTTTATCTCCTGGTGTTCAATGGTTATCAGATCTCTTCGTGGGAAGATCAAGTTGTTCCCCAGGTGGTCACAGAAGAAATCCAGCCATCCAGATGCAGTGCTGCTTTTATCTTTAGCTACTGCTGTGGATTCACGAAGAGCAGAGAGGATGGCATTCTTGATGTCATCTAAACTTAGTTTTAAGAACGTCTTTATTTTTTCGCATTTTTCTGTACAATATCTTTTAATGTGGTTTTTAATGAAATTACCAAAAAAAGATTTGGTGTGATGAAGGTATTGCCAGTAATTATCAAAGTTTTCTTCTTCTGCCAGAGTGATGAGAATGTGTTTCTCTAGGTTAGCCCTGTTTCCATTGAATTCAGGGCAGGTAGCTTGCATGTCTCCAGCAATTTGAATGATCATTTTTCTCCATATGGTGGCAGAGATAGCAGGGGTGAGTTTGTGCCACAAAAAATCAACAAATGTTTTGATTGAGGTTGCTCCTTGACAGGAGATCTTAAAACTCATGAAGAAATCATCTTTTTTGCTTTCCAGGTAGTTTACAGGATCATTTGCTCTCTTGAATGCCCTGTGCATTTCCTTAAAACTTTTTGATGCTCTTTGGAATAAACACAAAGATAATTCAATATTGTATTTGCTTGTAAATGTGTATCTTTCCTCAGTGGGTGCTGATTTTACTTCTTCATCTATTGTTCTCAGGATTTCATGGAAGTAACTTGGATTGTAATCACACTGCTGCCTACGAAGGTTGTTAATAGTTTCATTAAATCTTGAAATAATCAGGTGAGTTGTCATATTAATGGATTCTCTATCATGGGCCTTTAATGTTCTTGTCATGAAGTTATACTTCTTACTCATTTTGACATGCTCTTCATAATTGATTTGAAACTTCTCACCTGAGTTTCTCTTTAGTAAGTCCACCAAGTTTATCTCTTTTTGGAAATATTCCCAAAGAATGTTTTCAGAATCCACATCAATGTCAGGCTCTGTAACTTGAGGAAGATCCGAGGACACATCATAGATCCATTTTTTCCAAAGTGGATTAAATTTCTCATGTAACTCTTCTTCAGTCAGTTCTTTACCTTTTACAGTTAAAGCCAACTTTCTGCTTCTTTCTAGTAACTCACTTTCATAGCATGTCTTTTTTTTATCTAGTCTTTCTTGATTTCTTTTTAAACGAATGAATTCATTGGCTTTTTGTTTGCTGTCTGCAATAAGAGCCTCTTTAAGGATTATTAACTTATTTTCAAAATTTGCTTTCCATTGAACCAATATTTCACTATCTGTATCATCATTGAAATATTTTTCAAGTTCATGTTTGATGGCTTTATATTTTTCTGTAATTGGAATCTCACACATGCTAGTTTTGAGTATCTGAATTTTTCCATTTTGAATCTGATTGTTCAGCTGATTCTGCAACTCCAGCATATGACTCCTTAGTTCCCAGGTCCAATGGTTATACATAGTTTCCAATTTGCTCATGGCCACGACCTCCCGGGTGTTCCTAAAACTGAAAATAAAGTTTTCATTGACCAGGGCTCTCCACAAATCCTGAACTCGGAATTTTACATCTGAAATTTTCATGATGCTTGCCCTGGATTCTTGTTTGGCAGTCAAGAGAATTCTACTTTTCAATTCTTGGACATTGTGGCTATAGCGAGGATTAGGAGGAGCCATTGGGGGATTGCCATCCCATAGGTGCGCAAAGTAATGGACGTGAGTATTGACATCAAACTTTATGACATCATTGAAGTGGGTTATATCTGAGCATTCTTCTTGTTCAGCAGCGGTTACTGCCATTTCATCTAGTCTCTGCTCCAAACACCGTCGTCCTTCCATCGTTTGATCATTAGCTATAACTTCTCCCACATTCTGATGGACAAAGAGGCAACTTGGGAAAATTTTTACTTGTTTCATCCTCAGAAAGGCTTGGACAGCTATCTGTAGGATATCCTGCATCTCTGATGGGTTCTCTCCAAAAATATTGATGAGAGTCAAGTTTCCAAGCCCAATGACAAAGGTTGCTAACTCGTTGTCCCAGTTCTGGGATTTGTTGTTGAGCTCAGGGGCCCGAAGTCCTTCTGTGTCTACGACAAGCATATAGTCAAATCCAAGTTCCTCTGTGAAGCTCTCCTCCACCTTCAGGAGCTGCATGTAGGCACCCCTGGTACACCTGCCTGCACTGACACTGAACTGCAGCCCAAAAAGGGCATTCAGCAGAGTGGACTTCCCTGAACTCTGCAGGCCAAGGATGGAAAGAACAAACAGTCGTTTGTCTCCGATTTTCTTAGAGACCTCATCAAAAATAGCTGCCACCCACTTGAGAGGCACATAGGAAGCATCCCCATCCATCAGCTCAATAGGCATGCCAGATAGCATCAGGTCTGCAGCAATTTGGGGAAGGGAGAGAAAAAGGATATCTTTTGTGGAAGAACTTTCTTCCAGAGCTTCATATATCTGGCCAATTTCTCTGAGAAGTTGCTCAGTCCTCAAGGTACAGTCACTGATCTCTGTGGAGATGGCTTCTATCTCATTTTGCCACAGCTTCAGGTAGTTGTTGCTTTGTGCCTTTTGCTTTTCTGTTTGTATCTTTGACCATAAAGATCTTTTCTTCTCATGCAGTTTTTCCAAGTGTCCTGCAGTCAGGTTGTCCCAAAACACATGCAGCCACTGAAAGAAGTAGCGTTTGCTATGAGTTTCTGATGGTTCTTGCAGAATTTGAAGGACAGATCGCATTAAATCATTGAGAGGAAATGCTTTTTCCAACTGTTGGCACCTAATTATTCTTTTATCCATCTCAATTTCACTCTTGTGCTGCTCAATGCTCCTGTTCCCCTTTTCTCTCAAATGATAGAATTCTTTGTCCTTCTTACACCAAAGATGCCACAGTTGTCCCTGCAGAGGTAGTAAAGTCTCCTTCATGTGTGATAAGTTAGTTTCTCCCAAAAGGGCCATTATAATCTCTGCCTTTTCTTTGGCTTCCTTGCACTCTTTCTGGTCTTCATCAATAAGGAATCCTTGCTTGCGGGCAATCTGAGAGCAGTCTTCTAGGCTGAGAGCAAAGCCAGAGAGCTCTAGCAAATGTGTGATTGTAGCAGTGAGCTCTTCTGTTAATTCTGCCTCATTTCTATTCCTGATGCCAATTCTAACTCTTCTGCCAGAATTATTGGCTACTGTTTTTTGTTTGTCATCAAGCAAAAAGATCAAAGGTCTTGATGACTGGCACAACTCACGGACAATCTTCTGGTTTTCTTCATTGTCGTCAGATGCTGACATAAGGACTACAATGATGGAAGAGACTTCTTGCAGAAAGGTGAGCTGCTGCTTGTGTTCCTTTGCATCTCCGTGAAGATTGGTGAAGGTCACACAGTTGTCAAATCTGTCTTCATCATCCCCTGCAGGACAGTACCAGCAGATTTCCACCACACCTTCCATCAGGAGGCAGTCTTTGCTGCTTCCTTTGCAGTGTCGGTGAAAAAACACATCATGTTTACGTTTGCTGAGAAGACAGTTCATAATCTGAGATTTGGATGCAGAGAGACCATTTCCGACTCTAATGAAGGATACAATGGAGGTAGAGACATGACACATCTGTTGATTTTTGTAATTGCTTTTTTTCCCTTTTGGTAATTTCCTTGCTTGCTTCCAGCTTCTTCTAATTTGACTTAGAGACCAAAGAGAGAACTCAATTTGAGAAGTACAGGGTTTAGGTACCACGAGGGGAACAGCAAATTGACAAATGGAAAGTTTGGCCAAAATATATTGTCTGGCAAAATCATCTGCGCAGTGAAAAATTGTCATTTGAATATCCATTGGGTGAATGTGGGGTCTGGTATCAGCAGCTGAAGGATTTGAGAGACTATCATTATCTTCAAAAAAATCTTCATATGGATCAAATGCCTCATTTTCCTCACTGGAAGCACTTGGAGAGACCTGGTGTCTTGTATTTCCATCATCTTTGAAGACCAAGTGTCTCAGTCCATAATCCAGCATCAGTAGCTTTTGTAGGAAATAGAAGGGAAGCTCCTGTTCAGAACTTGGCTGTGTGTTATGGACAGAAGTTTTGTAGATTAGATGAAAGTTATCTCTGGTCATCCTTTTTGGGTAATAATGTTCTAGGCCTAGACGCTGGAGTAAGTCTAAAAAGGCTGCATTTTCTATCATTTCCCACTTGTCATTTTCACTATCATGTGATTCCTGGGATTGCTTCTTTTCATGGAAAAGACTTTGTAATTGCTTTTTAACCTCATCCATTTTCAAAGAAGATACAGTGGCTTTATAATTCCCATCAATAAGGAATCTCAAGTCTTTCTCTAGATTTTCCCAATCATGATCTGCTCCAAGTTTGGTGAGGACATTTGCAACTTCTTCAGATAATGATTGTTCCATGTGATGTCTCATTAGTGCCATGCGTTGTATTTTCTCTTTTGGAGAAATAGCTGTGACTCCAGCTGTGGCCGTCAGACCTGTGAGCAGAAGAAATGCCTGAGCCCTGTAGCTGCTAATACTTTTCAGCTCCTGGTATTTATTGTGGGCAGTTTCCATTTCATCCAGTAGAAAATTTAACTCATCACACCCTAGGAGATACTGAAAAGTATTGGTCACCACCTGATAGCCTACACCAGTTGCAATGGATAGTAGTAAGAGTTGTATTTCTGACTGTTCTTTTTCTTGGAGGTAACTTAAAAAGCAGCTGAGAGCTATGCTGACTTCATATGTGGCCTTTCTGTGAGCTTCTTCTACTGTTTCTGGGGACTCAGATTTGATATTCACTTCCAAAAGATTTTTTTGGATTTCTTTTAAGGTTTTGGTTAGTTCTGAAAATTGGAAAATGTTGATTTGTTCTTGCTCTGTCTCTGACTGGTAGATCCACTGCATAATGGAGTGAGCCTGAGGAAAGTTGGTTACTTGGTAGATGTGAGGATCCAGAAGGCTGCACAACTGTGATTTAATAAATTTTGTTCTATGAGTGGGAGAATTTTTGCAAAAGTTGACAGTGTTTACAAGGAAGTTCTGCAGATCCCAGTCTGTGAGGCAATTATTAATCCAAATGTCATAACCTTTTATTTGTTGACTCAAAGTTTGCATGAAATCTATCAGATTTTTAAGCTGCTCTTCAGGATCAGACACCTCCCAAGTTTTCACATTGTCTAGGAAAACCCTAGCTTCCTTTCCAGCATTCAGCAATTCCTCACCTTCCTGTAATTGGACAGTGAGACCAGTCAGAGCAGTGTAGTTCTCTTTCAGGCAGTTAACCACCTGTAGAGCATCCTTAAAATCACTTCTGTGGTTGGAGAGGATGATGTCCCAAACTGGCACCAGCTGAAGGCCCCGGTCAATGACACACCAGGTTTGATTGCTGGCCATAAGGCCAGCTTTCCATTGGATGAGGCCATCTGCATCTGGAGGGCCACCTATCTGGGTCACGGATAGCTGAATTTTGGTTTGGAGATTTTGGAAGGTTTTGCTTTGCGAGTATGCTTTTGACTGAGTGTTTGACACATTTATGTCTGTAGCAACTTCCACTCCAAAGCCGCTGCAGCTGCCCCTTATGTAAATATCCAGGGCCTCTGCTGCCTGCTGCTTGACATCCTCTAGCTGCTCCCTTTGGAAACCCTCTGAAGTTGCCTTCCACCAGAAGATTCCTCCTAGGTGCAGTGGGCCTTGATTAGCATGAGAGCCAAACCTGTGGAAGAAGTTTTCAGTCCTGTTCCTTATCAAGGGGAGTCTTTCTGAGCCTGTTGTATGATCAAGGAGGTCTTCGATGCTTTTCAATTCCTGGAGAGAAGCCTTGGATAGCTTGAGCTGCTCAATTGGAAAGTGACAGGAGGCCAAAGGGACATAACTAAATTTGGTTGAGCAGAAGTAAGACTGTTCAGAATGTGATTTTTGAATTTCCTTGGATTCTGAATGTTTGCCTCGATCTATGCCAGCTTCTAGACTAACTCTCCATCCTCCACCCTTGAAGGACGCAGTTACACTGAAGCCAAGCTTCTTTATACTCTGGGAGAACATAGATTCTTCTTGCAAAGATGTAAATTCTTTTGTTTCCATCCATGCACCCTGCTGAGGGCCAAACAGTAAAACTGCCTCTGGTACACTGAGTAGCTCTTCTCTTTTCTCAATCAAGGTTCCTTGGTGGCTAGTTTTATAAATTCCCTGCAGAGCAAGGCCACCAGATGCCCATCTTACCAGATCACTATCTGAGAAGTTTTGCCTTTGAGACAATGTCTGTTCCATAAGATTGATCTGTCTCTGCAGATTTTCTATGACTTCTTTTAGGGGTATTTCAGGAGGTGGCCAGTACTCTTCAGGAATCTCGATTGCTTGCCTCAGCTCTGCTTCTTTCATCCTCACTGACTCTTCCTGCCTCTGCCTTCCTTTTGACAGCAAGTCCTTCAACTCCTGCAGCGCCTGTTCTGCTTGCACCTGCCTTTTCTTTGCCATGTCCATTGGAGAGGCCTGTAACTCTGGGTGGCTATTTGAATGTGAAAGGTCAAACAACTTCTCCAGGGCCCATTTTTCCCATGGATGTTGTGCATAGGATTTCAGTTTCTGGAGGTCCTTTTCATTTAAGTATTTTAAGGCCAGAGGGCAGGACACACCCAGGTGCTCTTGCAGCTTAGGCAACCAGAACTCAGGATCCAGTCCCACTTCTTCCAGCATCACTGGGAGATCTTGCTTTCTTTTGCCTCTGTGCAGAGACTCATCAGGAGTGTACTCTGCTGTGGCCATTGCTGTGTGAAAAGCAGTTATTCAGTTAGTTTTGTCTTCTGACCTTAGCAAGTGTTAACCACATTACCTAAAGGGTGAGTATACTAATGAAACAGGTCTACAAGGCCTTCCTATTTCTTCTTTAATGTTTCCAGTGTATATTTTTGTGCATGTGTGTGCTCAAGACAACATTATGGGTGTTTATGGATGGCTTTTTTAGTTGTTAGAATAAGTTGAAACTAAGCTTGCTTTTTTGTATTTCCTCTTGCACAGAATCAGTTACAAAAAGACCATTAAGCTGAGGAACAGAGTTTTACAAAATGCATATGTGTGATAGCTTGATGTTTATTTTTAAAACAAGTGGTAAAATCAGTTATTTCTTTTTAGTGTCACTGAAACTCATGTTTGCTGGTTCTATTCATATGTTTTGTCACTTCTTTGTAGCTCATTTCATACTGTTTGTTTTCTCTTCTACCTTTCAAAGACACAACCTGGCTTATGTTACTTATATCTTACTATTTATCTTCCCCTAGTTAGTAGCATCTATTGTATGAAGAACTGTCCATATATTGATGTCATTCACATAAATGTATGTAGGTCCAAATGCTTGACTATATGCAATATTTCAACAGTGTTATATATCCCTTTCCCATCTTCTGGATAGAAGATAACATTTCATATGTTTCAACTTCATCCATATCAGGTTTCCTTAGGCAATGAGTACAAAAGGCCTACATTCTCTGCAGTAAAGAGATCTTCAAACAGTTCTTTAGTGACCAGATAAATAACATTCTATACATCTGGTTCAAAATGTGTTTCTGGTTCACAAGGTATAAATTCCAGAGTTCTCAAAGTAAATAAAATATATGTCCTTGATATGAAATCTATACCCAAGGTTCAGGCCATTCTTATCAATCAAGGCAGTGTGATATTGTCATAAAAGATTGAACTCATTTTATTTCTTATTAGTAAAAGAAACTGGGGCCAGTTTATAAAAAAGTGTAAGCCAGATATAGGAGACTAAGGTAAGAAGATTGCTATGAGCTGAAGGTCAGCCTAGAATATAGTGAGTTCAAAGCCAGCCTGAGCTACATAGTGAAGTACTGTTTCAAAATAAGGCAAAACCAAAAGTTTTTTTCTCTTGATATCTCTGTATATTTTTGAAAACAAAAAAGTTACAATAGCTTGTATATTTTCTCTCTCTCTCTCTCTCTCTCTCTCTCTCTCTCTCTCTCTCTCTCTCTTTTTTCTGGTGGGACCGGGGTTCAAACTCACGACCTTGCACTTGCCCAGCAGGCACTTGTGCCTCAGAGCTATCTCCCCAGCTCCTGCTTATATATTCTCTTGTAACCTGTTTTACTTAAGAGAGAATAGTGGATACATTTTCACCTCAAATTTATGTCAAAATCACAGTATCTTAATGATATTAGTAACTTTTTCACCTCATACTGTCCTCTATTATATACTTCTTCTCCTTTATTCCTTTCTAAGATGTTATTTTGTAGATATCAATAAGATGGTGCTCTTATATGAAAAAATAATGCTAAATGTTAAGTATTGACAATCCCAGACTTTAAGACTCAAAATGAAAAAAAATAAAAAAGACTTGAAGTGAAACTATAATAATCAGAGCAATGTGTTCTTAAAAATTTTATCGGTTGATTGATTGATTGATTGATTGATGTTTGTCTTTTTGAGACCAGATCTCACTATGCAGTTCAGGCTGGCTTTGAGCTCACTTTTGTAGCCCATACCAATCTCAAACTCATACTGATCCTCCTGCCTTAGCCTTCCAAGTGCTGGCATTACAGGTGTGTGCCACCATGCCCTGCACAGAGCAATGTGTTTTGGATGAAACAATAAACAAAAATCTTTGAAACAGAGTACAGCCCAGGAATAGGCATACATAAATATGGTCAATTAATGTTCAGAGGAACAAAGGTCAAATAATAAAGAAGAAAAAGACATTTCAAGAAATGGTACTGGAAGAACTGGAACACAGTAACATACAATTAAAAAATAGTAAATATAGACAGATATACTATTACAAAAATAACTCAAGCCCATCCTCAGATCATGCCACTGCCTGCACTACCCACACTGGGCCTCAAGAACCCATCAAAGAAGGACCATGTACTCTACTCCCATATGTTGCAGCTCTTGTTTCTGGGGTCCCTACAGCACAGGGTAACAGAGGTCCCTACAGACCTTGTAATTGAGGAAGAGAACAAAAATATTCAGGAGGAAAATCTTATTTCAGGGCTGAAGTGTGTCCTACCACAGAGACCAGGTGAGAGACATCTTTGGAAGATGGGCTTTGAGAAGGGGACAGCAAAATAGGGATCTCTTGAGAGGCACAGCAGCAGACCAGAAAGACCATAGGGCCTGTGTTCTATTGTTGGAGCCCAGGTTTGGAGGGTGAAATAATTAGAGGGGGCACCCCTGAAGGAAAAAGCAGTCTAGTGGTATGCTTGAGCTTCTGGTTATGTCTAGCAGGAATATAGGTAAATATATGGGAGTCTAATTGTCTTCACTAAAATCATAGTCTTCTTTGTTCTGGTTAAGGATATTCATAAATGGTTCCTGAAGTTTTCATTATCCAGGCGACATTTGATGGTCACTGTTGCCACTGAATTTATTATGATAGCTAAGGTAACATACTAGTGGCTGACAATTGGTTCTTTTTCTAAGCCAACATCTAGATTTCCTACGGATCATAACAGCAAATGGACATACATACACCCAGGAATATGAGAAAACAGGCATCAGAAGATTTCCAAGGCCTTCCAACTCTTCCAAGGCAGATTAAGGAAACACAAATGGAAAGGAAAGCAAATTCAGTGTACCTTGGTTCATAAATTTAATTCATTCCACAATTTTGGTTGTCAGCGGAATCAAATTTCCTGGTAAGGGTCAATGTTCCATCATGGAGTGACATTAAAAATAGAAGTTTTTTCAAATGCTTCTGTTTGTGAACAAAATTTTTGAGAACAGTCACATTTGTGAACTGAAGTATCACTGTATTAGCAATAGAACTCTACAAAAAAATTATAGACGATATGAAGAAATGAGATGAATTAAAGAAGGAAACAAATCAAAACTTCACGAAAATATCACTTTAACCCTAATCCTAAGCTAATCAAAATATCAACAGCACATTGCAATACATTGAGTTCCATAGAGACATCACTGGGGCAAGTGAGACCCAGATGGGCACTGGGCGACTCTGTATCTTGCTGAGGAAAACAAATATGGGCAAAGGAGATCCTAAGAAGCTGAGGGGCAAGATGTCATCATATGCATTCTTTGTGCAAACTTGCTGAGAGGAGCACAAAAAGAAGCAGCCAGATGTTTCTGTTAACAGAGAGGTGGAAGACCATGTCTGCTAAAGAAAAAGGAAAATTAGAAGACATAACAAAAGCAGATAAGGCTCATTAAGAAAGAGAAGTAAAAACTTATATTCCTTCTAAAGAAGAAACAAAGAAGTTCAAGAATCCCAATAGGCCCAAGAGGCCTGCTTTAGTCTACTTCTTGTTCTGTTCTGAGTATCACCCCAAAATTAAAGAACATCCTGGCCTCTCCATTGGTGATGTTGCAAAGAAACTTGGGGAATTTTGGAATAATAATGCAGCAGATATCAAGCAGCCATAGGAGAAGAAGGCTGCTAAGCCGAAGGAAAAGTATGAAAAGTACATCGTTGCTTACCAGGCTAAAGGAAAACCTGATGCAGCAAAAAGGGGGTTGTCAAGGCTGAAAAAGCAAGAAAAAGAAGAGGAGGAGGATGAGGAAGATGAGGATGAAGAGGAGGAAGAACGTGAAGAGGATGGGGAGAATGAAGAAGAGGATGATAATGAATAAGTTGATTTTAGCACAATATTTTTGTCTATAAAGCATTTTAACTCCTCTGTATACAACTCATTCCTTTTGAAGAAAAAAATTGAAATGTAAAGCGATGTAAGATTTGTTTTTAAACTGTAAAGTATGTTTTTTTGGTATATTTAACACACTACCAAATATGTCTTTAGATAGCCCTGTCCTGGTGGTATCTTCAGTAGCCACTAACTTTGTCTGGTACAGTATGGGAGTTGTAAATTGACATGGAAATTTAAAGCAGGTTCTTGTTGGTGCACAGCACATATTGATTATATATGGGGAGAGCAGTTTTTCATCTCCAGTTGTCTCTGATGCAGCTTATACAAAATAATTGTTGTTCTGTTAACTGAATACCACTCTGTAATTGCAAAAAAAAAAAAAAAAAGGTTACAAATGTTTCGTTGATATTCTGAATGCTTAGATAAATACAGTTAAAAAATACCAACAGCATACTTCATAGGCTTAGAGAAGATAATTCAAAAATTCTCATGGAACTGGAATAGTAAAAGCAATCTTGTATAACAAGAACAGTATAGGAGGCATTACATCACTTGACTTCAAGCTATATTACAAAGTAACAGCAATAGAAACTGCATCATACTGTAACAAAAACAGACATTTTTTGAACAGTGGAACAGAATAGAGAATACAGAAACATCCTCAGACACATTTAGCTATTTGATCTTTGAGAAGGAGACAAAAGTATATATAGGAGAAAAAATAGTGTAGTGGTGCTGGGAAAACTGGATGTCTATTTATATAAGATTGAAGATAAACTTATATCTCTCACCATACTCTATAAATTAAAATCAAAACGACTCAAAGATCTAAACATTTAAACAGAAACATTGAACCTATTATAAGATAAAGCAGGTAAAATACAAGTGGGTGTGGTCACATAAGCCTGTAATCTCCTGCATGGCAGGGGCAGGAGGATTGTCATGGTTTTTGAGCCCAGCCTGGGCTACATAGTGAGTTTAAGGCCACTGTGAACTACATATAGAGACCCTGTCTCAAAACAATCTTTGTAATAATCTTTACAGAAAAGGTAAAACACTTGAAGAAATAAGTGTGGGAAAATGTTTTTAAACAGAACTTCAATTGCACAAGAAATAGCAGCAATAATAAATACATAATATTAGGCCAAATTAAAAAGCCTCTGGATAGCAAAGGAATGAATTAATAGAGAGAAGAGACAATGTACAGAATGAGAAAATTTTTTGACAGCTATTTCTCAGAGGACTAATATCTAGAATATATGAAGAATTAAAAAAATAGATCAACTAATATCAGAAAACCCAAATGAGAATGGGCAAGTGAATATACATTTCTCAGAGGAGGAAGTACAAATGGCCAACAAAAATTTGAAAAATGTTTAGGATCCATGACCATTAGAGAAATGCAAATTAAAACAATGCAAAGATTACTTCTTACTCCAGAAAGAATGGCAAACATCAAGTAATGAAAAGATAATAAATGCAATTATGGCTATGGTGCAAAGGTTTCCTCCTGCATTGTTGGTGGGAATTAAACTAGTGCAACAATTGTGGAAATTAGTATGGAAACTCCTCAAAGAAATAAAATTAAACATTTTATATGTCCTAGCTATCCCTCATCTAGGTATCTTTCCCAAAGAGCTAAAGATGTGATATTGCCGTGCTGTATGTGTACTAGTGTTTATAGCAATTGCAATTCATAATGGCTAAATCCTGGAAGCAGCCTGTATATACATCAACATGTGATTGGAACAAGAAAAAATATCTGTGTACAATAAAATACTCCTTGTATATAAAGCAGAAATTTGAGACATTTACAGGAAAATGGATGCATCCAGAAAGTATAAGGTTGAGTGAAGTAAATCAGATTCACAAGCTTAGATACCATATAGTATCTCTAATTTGAATAAAGCACACAATAAAGGAGCAATAGAAGAAAAGCAGGCAGATGTCTTGTAAATGGGAAGTGGTCTAAGAGACTCAGCAAGAAGAGAGGAGAGGAGGGGACAATAAGTAGAATAAAGATACACATGTACAGTATATTAACCTAATAACATAAATGAATGTAAATGTTATGTGTCATAAGTAATCCCAGCACTCGGGAGGCTGAGGCAGGAGGATTGGTGTGAGTTCGAGACCAGCCTGGGCTACAAAAGTGAGCTCAAGGCCAGCCTCAACTGCATAGCGAGACCCTGCCTCAAAAAGACACACACACACAAAAAAAAAGATGAGAAAAGAGTAATAATACCAAAAAGAAAATGAGGTAAGTAGATTGGTAGAGAGGTATGAGGGAAGGGGAAGGAGATTAAAAAGAGAATCAAGATATATTATGTTAATGTATCAGCTCCCCATGATAAATCTGAACTACATGCACTGCAAGTATGCATTAATAAATAATTAAATGAAAGTATAGCACCTATTAATACATATGAAAAATACCTCTAAATTGCAGACTTAAGTATAAAACACAAAAGCCTAAAACTCCTGGGAGACAACACAGGAGAAACCCTAAATGTTCTTTGCCAGTGATGATGGTATTTTAGATACAAACCAGCGGCATGATCCATGAAAGAGATAACCTCAAAAAAATTTTAAAAGTGAAAAGTTCTACTGTATGAAAGACACTATGAAGAGCTAGGAACTGTGAGGAAATATTTTCAAAAGATACCTGAGAAAACAATATTTAGGAAGAGCATCTGAGATCAGGGAAAATGAGAAGGATTGTGTTGGAAGGAGGATAAAGAGGTTATAATAATGAACACATGATTTATGTATGTCATAATTCCTCCAAGTGATTATAACCATTATGTATTGCAAACATTTTAATTTTAATTTTAATTTTATGTATTTGGTACAGGCATATAGTGATCCTCCTGTTTCAGCCTCCCCAGTGCTGGGATTACAGGTGTGCATCACCATGCCCAGTCTTGGTGGCCAGCTCAGTGTACCTGGGGTGGGACCAACATGGCATCCCCATCCAGGTACTGGGGATTGAACCTGGGTCCTTGAGCTTGCCTTGGCAGACACTTAGACCACTGAGCTATCTCCACAGTAGCAAGCACATTCTAATAAGAACAATAAAATAAAATAACTCATAAAAAGAGAATAAACAACTCAGTTAAAAGATAGGACAAGGGCTTTATGAGACAGCTCACCAAAAAACAAATGTAGGTTAAAATAAACATATGAAAATATGCTTTAGCCAGGCGTGGTGGCTCACGCTTGTAATCCCAGCACTTGGGAGGCTGAGGCAGGAGGATTGCTGCTAGTTCGAGACCAGCCTGGGCTACAAAAGTAAGCTCAAAGCCAGCCTGAACTGCACAGTGAGACCCTGTCTCAAAAAAAAAAAAAAAAAAAAAAAAAAAAAAAAAAAAAAAAAAAAAAAAAAAAAAAAAAAAAAAAAAAAAAAAAAAAAAAAAAAAAAAAAAAAAAAAAAAAAAAAAAAAAAAAAAAAAAAAAAAAAAAAAAAGAAAAAAGAAAAAAGAAAATATGCTTTACATCAGTTGTCATTTGAAAAATGCAAATTAACACAGCATGATATGCTGTCATGTACTTACTAGAATGACCAATGTATTCATCTGTTTTCTGCTACAGTAATGTAATTCCTGGGGCTGAGTGATTTTATTAAGAATAGAAGTTTAGGGGCCCCGCAGGATGGCTCAGTGGTCTAAAGTGCCTGCTTAGGAAAGCTTAGGCGGCTGCAGGGACCACAGTTTGATCCCCGGCACCATCCCCAGAACCACATGCTGCGCCAGCCATGCCCTCAGGGCAGGCTGAGCCGGCCATAAAAATAGATAAACAAACAAACAAAAGTTCTGAAACAAGAAAAAAATAAAATAAAATAAAAAATTCAAAAAAAAAAAAAAGAATAGAAGTTTATCTGACTTGTAGTTTTAAGAGATTAGAAGTCCAAGAGAGGGAGGCATTTGTTTGGCCTCTGATGAAAGCCTCATAGTGGATGGAATCACAGCAGCAAGAACATAAGCAGAATTCACATGGTGAGACAGGAAGCCAGAGAGACTCAATGTTCAAGTCACTCCTTTTAGGTCAGCTTATTTTGATAAGAACTAATTGGGTTCTTTGTGAACTACATTAATTCCTTTCAGGGGAGGTGCCCCTCAATCTGGTCATCGTTCATTAGGCTCCACATAAAGGTTTCAGCACATCTCAGCATCACTATTTTGAGGATCAAACTTCCAGTATATGAAGTTGTAAAGCATATTCTTATTTTATTTTTTGCAGGACTTGGGCTCAAACTCACGATCTTACACTTGCCAGCCAGGCACTTGTGCCATGGAGTTATCTCCCCAGCCCCAAAGCATATTCTTAAACCACAGTAGCTAACAACAGAATCACTTACACTGCTACAGGCTGATAAGGATATATAGCAATAGGAAACTACCATTCAGTACTCGCATGAGTGAAAAATAGTGTGGCCACTTTTTAAAAAAGGAGATTTTTTTATGGTTTCTTGCTACTCACCCCCCAACTTTACCATGAAACTCAGCTAGCACATTTGTTGGTATTTGCCCCAAAGAGCTGAAGCCTTATGAACAACCACAGCCAATTATTTATAGGTGTTTTAATCATAATTGTCCTAACTTAGAAGCAACCAAAATATTCTTCCTTAGGTAAATGGATAAACTGTTATATCCATATCAAGGGATATTAGTGCTAAAATGAGTTAGTGCTTCATGACAGAAAGCCATATGCAAAGACTGTATATGATATAACTCTAATTATACAACAGTTTGGAAAAGGCAATAGAAAAAAGTGGCAGCACTTATAAGAGGGAAAGAGATAACTTGATGGAGCACAGAAGATATTTGAGGGGGCCAGGGAGATAGTTCAGTGAAATAAGTGATTGGCTGGTGAGTGCAAGGTCCTGAGTCCAATCCCTGGCACTGAATAAAAAAAGATATTTGAGTGCTGCAAGCCCATCCTTTGTGATGGCGTAAGGGTATATATTTGTCAATGTGTGTCATGTGTCAGAGAATGCACACCAAGAGTGAGTCCCAGGTATGTTGTTGTGTCTCTAATGATTGATTAAAAAACTTGAGCCTTATCAGAAAGGATTTGAGTATGTGAGCAGAGGGCAGTCAAGTGTTGGTGCTGATTGGTATATAGTTTGAGGAAACAGAGAAGAAAATTCCAAACTTGGGATAAGAGAATGAAGATAAATACCCAGTGTAGTGGATACCTAAGATGCAGATGAGATCTTCATCTACTGAAGATGTAAAACACAAAAGTCCAGCTTACCTTCCAAACCTCCTCTTGCTTATAAGGGTATACTCACTGACACCAAAAGCATTATAAACCTTAGCAGCAAAACTACTTCATTACACTAACCCTGCCCAGCTAGTATGCAGTAGTAGTAAAACAGCATAGCAGCACTGACCAAAAGTATACGAGACGGAAACAAATCTTTGATGTAAGGCTCTTTTATTTCTCCGAGAAGCTACAGGGTGACCCTGTCTCAAAAAACAAAACAAAAGAAATCAAAACAAAGCCCCATAAAACAACAACTACAAATCTTTTTTGTAATGAGTCTCTTGGAAGAAAAAAAGGCATTGTAACCTTGGGTAACTGTGTTCTGAAGAGATAATTTTCTTAAAAGTAAATTTTTTAGAAAAAACATATATATTTCTAAACTTTATTTATATTATGGCTGGCTCAGCCTGCCCTAGGGGTGGGGCTGGCACAACATGTGGTGCCGGAGATTGAACTGCAGTCCCTGTGGTTGCCTAAGCTTGCCTAAGCAGGAACTTTAGACCACTGAGCTATCTTGCCAGCCCAAAAGTAAAATTTAAAACTTATATTATTTTCCTTTTTTTTTTTACATCTTTAAAAATGTAAAGATGTCCTCCCTCAGTCATGGCCCTGTGGTGCTGGCAGCCTGACGTAGGTTGCAGGTGCAAACCAGCATTGTGGCATTGGTGGTTGTGGGACTACGTACTCTATCCCTTTCTCAATTTTAGACTTGAAAAGATGGAGTGAGTCGAGGAAGAAATGATACCAGGCACAGTCATTGCTTAGAAATCTAAGGTTGTCTATTCATGATGAGACACTGTGGCAGCCAGACTCCCAAGGTATCAGACTGGTGTTGTAGATGAGATGCCAGGGCCAGTTCTAAGTGAAAGTCTATGGGGGATAACTTGCCTTTGTAAAGATATTTCCATAGTCTATCCTGAATATCATCGACTCTGATTTGTAACATGCTTGGCTTTGTGCTAAGCTTTGTTACCTTTGTGGTATAAACTTTTTTTTGGTCTTTTTTATTTTAAAGAGAAAAATACTCAATAAAATGTTTCAGAATTTCAAAACTGGAAATTAACAATGGTTATTATATTGCATATTGTTATCTTCAAAGTAGTCGCTCAGATTACTGGAATATCTGTGTAAAAATTGTGTAACTGCTTATATCACATTGTATAGAAAGTTATTAGAACATCAATGATGGTCAGAAAATATCAATTCCAAGCTAAGTCAAAGATATTTGATACTCAGAAAGCCAGTGATGATAAGCTCAAGTACCTATGTTATAGAGTAATAGTATCACAAAGTTTTTCTGCTGGAGGGTTAAGAATGTAAGTTAACAGACCAAAAATTGGAGAAAAAGAAAGGCTATAAGGATAGTCAATATTTTGGCCCTAGCCCTTCAAGGTCAATAAGGACTCAGGATATAAGAGAACCTGTGCTGTAATATCCTATAACTCAGAGGTGTCCCAAATTTTCTGGTCAAGGAGATTATGGGACCTCAGAGGAAAGGGATGAATGAACTATAGCGCGTCTAAGGAGAGTCACCCAGAGAAAAACATTCTCTCAAGCTTTCACAGAAAGCAAAATGGCCAAGCAATGGTTGTGATTCGTCCCAAAGGCTGACACTAACAACAGTTCTACAAAGTACTGTCTATGGTCCCAAACTTAATCCTGAGGGGATTTGACCCTGGAAGATACAAAAAACATGAATGTTTTGTTATATAGGTCTTGCTTCGACTTGCCCTTGACCACCCAGCAAGGAAAAAAAAAAAAAAAAAAAGCTTAATTACAATGCATGAAACGCAGAGCTAGATTGGTGAGATGAGCTTTAGGAGGCTTAGATTCAATAGCCTCCAATAGTACAAGCTTCACTGGTGGCCCACTGCAATTGCAGAACATTTGATTGTGCATGTATCTGCTTCCTCTTAGTCCAAAGAGAAGTATATTCTTTTCCTTTTTTTTTTTTTCCTAAGCAACATCA
>PVJA010036505.1:0-21044 GCA_004027025.1 Myocastor coypus
GGAGAAGGAGAGGAAGAGGAAGAGGAAGAGGAAGAAGAAGGAGGAGGAGGAGGAGAAGAAGAAGGAGGAGGGGTGGAGGAGGGGGGAGGAGGAGAAAAAGAAGAAGGTCTTCTTTCATGTTTTTATAAGATCTGACCAAAAATATGGTGAATATTACTGCTAAATGTCTTAGAACAACAACAACAACAAAAAAAAAACAGTTCATAAAAATATGACGCTGTGTCCTCATCTACCTAACTCGCTGGATCTGGCACCAGGCAACTTCTGGACCTTCCCCTAATTCAAAATGACCACAAAAAGTCACTTGAGTCATTCCAGTGCCTTGAGGCAGCCGGGGGGGGCACAACTGAGCACACACTCCTGACAGAAGACTTCCACAACTGCTTCAGAAAGTGGCAAAAAAGATGTGATTGGTGTGGCTGAAGCAAGGGGTAGGACCCTAAGGGGACTCTGTGGCCATGCATCTCCTGTCATAATTAGTTTATTTTAATTTAAATACAGTCCATATTCTCCATCTACACCAGGAATTTCACAGCCTCACCTTAGCAGATCCAAATTAGCCATCACAGCGCCTTCTGCGCTCCAGAGCCCATGCTCAGCAAACTGAGGATCAAGAGCTCTGCTGCTGATCTGCTCTCCCAGGCACCATCAATCCACTAACAGGCCAACAGCAGACTGAACCCGGGCACACTGGCCAAGGGAGCATCGTGTCCTTTGAAAAAATGCGAGGACAGCATGAGATTGCACCTGCTACTCAGAATGATGCACTTTGTCTGTTGACACTGGGTTTTCCACTTAATATTTTTGAATGGCAGCTGATGAAATGCAGAATAACAGATAAGTAACCACTGTAAATGTTAATAAGTTTCCAGTGTGCCTCTACTGCAAATCCATGAACTGCTTCCCACCTCCTTCTGGGTAAACCCTAAGACCTGAACTTGGCCTGAGACTGTGCTGTGACCAGAGCCACAGTCCCTCAAGGTCTTCCCAATGTTCCTCCCATGTCTTCCAAGCTCACCCAAAGCACCACGCTCACTCCTGCTAGAATCCTCAGCCTGGGCTTCTCCTTCTCCATCCTTTCCGTAACAGGGCCTTTCTAGCTCTCAGAAGGAAATGTTTCCTCCTCAACGAGGGTTTTCTGCAGCCTCTTCCACACTTCTGCCCTCCCTAACCTGCCCCATCTTCAGAGCAATGTCTGCCCATATCACATCTCCTTCCTTAGAGCAGGAGACTCAGGGCCGGCATAGTACCTGCCACAAGAAAGTCCCAAATGCTTCTGATGGACGCTTGCATGTATGTAAATCTGCAATAAGATCAGGTATGTGTCACTGCATCCTCTATCCACTGATCATTAGTGTGAAGGCTGAGCAGGCAGGGAACCCTTGTTACTATAATCCCAGACTCTTCTACAGCCAGCTTCCCTGAGTTGACACAATCTTCCGCACAGCTAAACTATAAACACAGAAAAGGAGGCAACAAGCATGCCTTTGTTGCCGAGCACAGGGATCTCTTCCCAATGGCCTTGATCCCTTTGAGACCCTTGTCTCATGCCTGATACCAAAGTCCTCATTCCCAGCCTGCAGAGCTTTCCATGAGGACAAGAAGAGTGGGCCGCATCATGCAAGCTCCTTTGCTGTGCAGCACAACACCAACAGGGGCTCCTGTGAGATGAGTGCAAGCCTGAAAAGAGCCACCAGGGACGCTTATTTTAGTCATCCCATCCCCTCTCATATCCTCAAACCCTTGCAAAAGCCCCAGTCTGCCACCCTGGTCACACAGTCCTCTCTTAGAACTCACTCATGTTCTTTTGCAATGAATTAGGAAACTCTTAACTTTTCTATATCCCTTGGCTTTTGGTAAATTCTTTTCCCATCCACACTACCAGCGTTGCATATACTGCTCCTTACAAAACACTGAAATAAACTTGGATGAACTCACAGTAGGGGCTCAGCAGACAGTCAGCAGCATACATCAGTCACTCGGGGCTTCAGCAAGCCACACCGAGGCTTGCAACTATAAACATTCATGGCTTAAATGCACTGCTCTTGGCTGAAAGCAAGCACATCATAACCTTTTATCACTCAGTACTTGCACCACTGCAGACAATGTTTATACACTATTCCCCGTCAAGATCTAAGGCTTTGCAGGCATCCAAAGAGAATGAGCACACCCTACTTTTACCAGCACATATTTAGCATCCACATTACCTTGTTTTGTTTTGTTTTGTTTTCAGTACTGGGTATTGATTGTAGCCATGGCCTTTGCATTGAGCTATGCGCCCAGTCCTTATTTTAATTTTTATTGTGAGATAGGCACTAAGTGGCCCCCTCTAGGCTCCAGCTTTCCATCCTGCCTCCACCTCCCAGCACATGAGATCCCAGCCACACACCACCATGCCCAACTTTTGTGGCCTGTTTTGTGCTTATTTCTCTTGGGTTTCCAAATCTACAAGTTCAAGCCTAACGCCCCACCTCAAAGTTCCTGGGTCCTCACGGTATCACACACAGAGCACCTACATGGTAAACACTTACGCAGTGTTCACCCATCCAGCTGGTGAGGGACCCCACTCTTAGGCAATATGTCCCGTGAGTCTTCTACGTCATTCACTTAATAAACACATTTTTCTGGTAGAAATTGCAGTGTTAGCCTGGCCAACGATCTTCGGGTTTGATCTTCCTTTCTTTCTAATGAGCTGGGCAGAATTCCATTCAGAAGCAGGTGAATTTGGCAGAGGCTAGGAGAACAGTTTTCTAATGTAGCATTCAAGGCTCCTGGAGGGCTGAAACAGAAACCTGGAAGTCACTTGATAATTGCAGGCCACCTCTCCCTGTCACTGTCAATAAACTGAGTCAAGTTCCTACCACCAAGAGGCACGGTGCTGAAGACAGAAGGTATGCAGGGGTGAATCTCACAGCAGCGAGTGCCAGACAGTATCTCTGCTCCGGGTTTACTAAGTAGGTGGCCCTGCATAAGTTACTCTGTCTCTTTGTTCCACATCTAAAGTAGATAATAATACAAACTCACCTCTCACAGCCCTCATCAGGATGAAATGAGTTAGTACATGAAAAAGTTTTTAGCTTTTAGTGCCTAATGCAAGGTAATCATAAATACTACTGATTCATATCCTCGATCCTTGTAGTTCAACAGACAAGGCCAGAGAAGCAAAGTGATCTCTCTCGAGTCACAGACACAGAGAAGCAGAAATCAGCTGGAACTCAGATCCCAGGCCCTTATCCTCTCTCCTGATGTCTCCCTATAAGCAGCGGCCACAGCCACTGATCCACAGGGACACTGACACACATCCTCCACTGGGACTGACTTCTTTGAGGCTCAGGATGTGACCAGGGCTTCCACCCCAACGCCACAGGGAGGAGCCCAAGCCTCAAGTCTTCATGGGATTGCTGCAAGGAGCAAGGGATACCTGGAAAACTACCCTAGCTGAGCTTAGTGTCCACCACACTGCAGGCAGCGGTGCATTATAGCTGTGCGTTATAGCTACATAAAAAAGAGAGGAGAAAAGATGAAAACGGAAGCCCAAGGATCCTGCTTTCTCAAAGCTGGTACACATTCCAACCCCAAATGCCAAGCACAGGGCAGACCGGGATCTGGGGAAGAACAGAGGAAGTACAATCTGTGCGGGACACCTGAAGGGTAAAACGCACTGCAGACCAAGGTGGCTGCACTCTCAAAAGAAGTCAGAGGAGAGAAGGGGAAGAACTCCCAGAGCTTCGGAAGATGAGGTTTTCAGTGTTTCCTGAATCAGTAAAGACTGCCTAAAGCCCTCAAGACAGGGCACAGCCCACACTCAACGGCTGTATTGAGCAATAAAGCTTCGGGTCACCAGATTCAGATAAACTGACCTCACCAGGCCTTAGAGAATTTTCACAAGCTCTGGACTGTGGGTTCCTAGGCACCCCAGCATCACCCCCGCTCAAGCCCCATCAGGAAACCCTACAATCCTAAAATAAGACACTTGGTATTAGAACAGAAGGTGGATATAACCTGCCAGAAGGAAGAACAGGATTCCCTGAGAATGGAAACTGTCATCTTCTACTCGCTGCACACGCACAAAGCGTGACTCCAAGTGCCCGAGATGTTTACCATCTTGCACCGAATGGGACCCCAAGGCAAGGGCTCCCTGTCCCCTACCTGAGGGCTCAGCAGAGCTCCAGGCTCACACCTCCGTCAAGGGGGCAGGTGTTCAGAAACAGACTTGCTTCCTGTTTACCTGCGGGTTTGAGAGTAGTCCACTGAATTAACTTACGCAGTTCTAAGGGAAGGGTTATGCAAATCATTTAAGCAAATCTCTGACTAGGGACGGGAAAGCTTTCTGACCTGGCTGCCCTCCCTTCCTCCCTCTCTCTGGCGAACCACAAGTCCACGCAGGAGGATCTAAGAACACTCCACACACACTTTGCATCCTCGGAATTATCTCACGGCGGAAACTGCTTTCCGCCGCTCTCAACCCTCAGCACGGGCCAGGTGCAGTCGGGCTGACGGCTCGGGACGCCCCCTCCGGGACGGGAGACACCCGGACGACAGGGGCCGAAGGGAAGAGAGCTCCGCAATGCGAAAAGCGGCTCCGCTCGCGCGGCTGCTGCAGGCGGCTCTGCTCGATCGCCCGCCCCGGCACCTAGGGAGGTCGGGCGCCCAGGGAAAGGCGCCCCCAGCCCCGGCCCCGGCCCCGGCCGCGGCCCGGCCGCGGTCTGCAGCTCCGCACCCCGCGTGGCCCGACCGGCGCTGCGGACAAGGCTGGGCGCGCTCCTTCCTGCCGCAACTGTCGCGGGGCGCGGGCTCCGCGGCGGCCTAGGGAGGGAGGGGGACAGCGAAGAGGCGGAGCAGGCGGCCCGGGAAGCACTTACATCTGCCAGGAAAGCGCCTCCTCTCGAGGAAGGAAGGAAGGGCTTCCCGGCTGGAAACGCCCCGGGGATGCCCTGAGCGGAGCCGCCTCCGGACGCTTCCTGATCCCGCCGGCTCCGGCCGATTGCCTAGCCCCGGCCGCGCAACAGGCAGAGCCCGGCGCCCAGACTGCGCCCTGACGGACCGGAGGGACGCGGGCCACGAGCCAAGGACGCAGAGCCCTGCGGGCGACGCCCCGAGGTGGTGCCCGCAACCTGACCACGTGGGACCGCGGCAGCGCCAGGTGTGGTTCGCTGTGAAGTTGGGGGGTCGCATGGAGGCGCCCGACGGGTACCTGTCGGGGTCGGGGCGCCCGGCTTGCTCTGCGCCCTGCTGCAGGGACCGGCCCGGCGCAGTCCGCACCGCCACCGCGGCGGCGAGCACTGGGGGCCGCGTCGCCCGTGGGTCCCGCCCGCCCGCGGGTCCCGCCCTTCAGTCGCCCCCAGGGGAGCGGGGCGGGGCTCGCGTAGTCGCCGCCCCTGGCCCGGCTGCAGGCTCCCGGCGTGGGCACCGTGGGTCAGATCTCCAGGCGACCGGCCGGAGATGCGAGACTTTCCGGACTCCGCGCAGGCTCGGAGCGGTAAATGGGAGGACGTTTCTCCGCACGTCGCTGGCTTGCCGGGTTCTTCCTGGGGAATCACGCCCCAGGACCCCAACTTGTGTAAAAAAGTGTGAAGGGATAAACAGCTCCGGTTCTTCCTGCTTTTGCCACTCTGCCCCCTGAGGACGCGCTGGACGAAGAGACGGTGCGTTCTGTCCCCTTACCGAGTCAGACGAGGTGCGCCACCACGTGCATTGCAAACGCTCCCCTTTCCAAGAACCGGGAGGAGGGCGTCCCAGGGAGAG
Source organism: Myocastor coypus (assembly GCA_004027025.1). Classification (NCBI taxonomy): domain Eukaryota; kingdom Metazoa; phylum Chordata; class Mammalia; order Rodentia; family Myocastoridae; genus Myocastor; species Myocastor coypus. Next base: position 5,746 of record PVJA010036505.1, read on the forward strand.
AAGCCTGCGGTTGCGCTGGGGGCAAGCAAGGACCTTCGTGAGATCAGCGTGTGGTCCAGAGGCACTGTCAGCCGATCTTCGCTGAGCAGCCTAAGGCACTGCGAGCAGCACGGGGACCCACCCCCGCGCTCCCCCGCCCGCCCCCAAACTGCAGATTTTTAAGTCCTGCAGACTTGTGATAATTCCTCAGAGCCAGCTGGTCGGAACTGTAGGTGCCCAGCGTTCCCTTGGTTCCCAACCAACGGTACACACTCTACCAAAAGTCTACCTCCCGGCACCTGCTGACCACCACCTCAGGCCAGCGGGCCTAGCGGAACCACTCAGAGCCAAGTGTGGGCGCAGGGAGGTGTATGCACAAGATGCGATGCTTTCTTGACTTCGTGGAAGCACGCTGTGGTGTCTGTAGGTTTTTGGTTTTTGTTCAATCACAACTCACTTAGGCAGTCAGATAAAGAGAAACAATACCTAAAACTTTCTCGAGGCTTCGAAGAGGAAGGAGGTAAAACTGCTCTGTTGCTGAGGTTAGGCCCAGAGGACATGATCAAAGTGTAGTCTTCTGGCGGTGTGCTGGTGACTGCTGGACTCCAGCATTTTTCTTTGGCTCATGGAAGGAAAGATGGGATACAAGGGGCTGTAGGGAATACGCGTGGGTCTTATCATACCTGCCTCTCCCCCTGAAGAAGGACCCAAAGCATTTGCCCACATTGCTGTTTGCAAGCTGCTGGAGAAAGTAATTCCTATGTACAATAAGTCACCTTTAACCTAAAGTCTGTTTGTGCTAAAAATATGTTAACATAGTACCAGCACCTTGAAAGAATGCTCCCAGACCTCTTCTAGCAGTTAGCTACTTAACCATTGCAGAATCACTTGATTTTCCCAGTAGTTCAGTGTTGGCTGAGACAGACATTGTTCAGACTCTCTAAACCCTGCTTCTTTCCAGAAGGCGTCTGCAGAGTCTGCAGTGGGTCCTTTTCTTGTGTCTGGTGGCCCATGTGCTCAGGAGGAGGGACTCACATAGAGGCCCTGGGGTGGCAGCTGCCACAGTTGGCATGGGAGGGAAACCTTCCCCTGTAGCCTGTGAGCACCAGGTATAGGATGGCACAGGCCAAGGCAGCTAATTAGGGATTTTCATTTTCTGACCTTTGGGCAGCTTACCAGTCTCTCAACCCTGGTCCCGTCACCTTAAGGAAAGTTCACTGTTCACAGTGTGACTGTGACCATGTGGTACAAATGAAATGATAAACAGGGAAGCATGTGGCCTCCCAGAAAGCTCAGCCCTGAACATTGACCACAGCTAAACAAGGCGAGAGGCATGCATGTGCACACATCTCTCTGTGTTGTCCCTTCCCTCACCCAGTGTCCATCTCCACAGTGCATGCTCTGACCTGATGAATTGCCTTCAACCACCCCTCCACACACACACAACCACCTTCCACTCCATCAAAATGTCCTTATAATGCATGATATGACAGCCTCTCCCCTCTTTACCATGCCCAAATGACAATGTTATGCTTTGGATCTGACATGTTCCCAAAAGTCTCATGTGATTAGGACATGACTGGAGGATCATGGGATGCCAATTTGTCAGTAAATTCATCTGCTGATGAGCTCAGTAACTGGATGTGCTGTTAGGCTGTGAGGACAAGTTGGGAGTGGTCACAGAGGGTTGTCCCCAGCTCCTGCTTTTTCCATTTGCTTCCTAGCTGCATTGGGGTGGCAGTGGTCTCTGGCCACACCCTTCTGCTATGTCCTTTCTGCCTGGAGGAAGCTGACCAAGGTCTGAACCTTCAGAAACCATAAGCCAATGTAAACCTCCCCTCCACAGACATAGCAGGTATTAGGTGCTTTTTTTTTAGATCAACAGAAAAGCTGACTGCTACAGAAAGCATCTAGGCCAGCCACAGCTAACTGTAGGGGTTGGCCACTGGCCATTGCAGAATTGTCCCAGACACAAGCCAAATAGGTTGTGTTCAGTCTGCCCCTGGACTACCAGGTCCCTCTGGATACTGCCCCATTTTCAGCCTCCCTCTTTTATTCACCTACTCACTCCATTCCCTCTCTCCACCCAAATATGTGTTTGACCGGTTTTCATCACCAAAGTCTGAAAGACAGAAAATTAGCTGGATACCCCCTCCCCGAGGTATAGGAAGTATTTGAGTCTTAGACTGCGTGAAAATAAAGATATTTACATCTCTGGAAGGAAGGTGGAGACTCAGAACACAGCTGTAATCAGAGCCAACTTGTGTCCTGTTAATCATTCCCTACAGCAGACCAGATGTCCCTCCTGCCCTCTGACCCATGAACAGCTGCAGTTCCCTAAACTCACCAGGCCATTCTAGGTCTTCTGTGCACAGAGAATCCCCTAAACACAGAGCCCCATTCCTAGCCACCAAGTCCTGCTTTCTCAACAGTTGACAGGATTCTGGTGTGAGCAGGACCCTCTCTGCCAAGCTGGGTTGAGCAGCTCAGCTATGGCCAACTCAGCACCCCATACTCCCCATCACCCCTGACACCATCTCTCCATGGTTAACACGCTCCTTGAGCACTGAGCCTCCAGGGTCTGCATGTTTGTGGAATGAAGTCATGGTGCTGCTCTGTGCCATCCACTCTTGCTGACCTTTCTTTGTATTCTACCTTTTGCCTGGTTAAAAAATAAGAATAATAAAGCATAGCATCTCTATGTGCCAGGAAGGTCAGAATTAAATTGAAATTCATATTAAGTTTAGTGCTTCATTGCCTAGAATGCCCTTATTTTAGATTATTCCAATGAAGATCACGCTTCTTTCATCAACGAGTGTGCTTACTTTAAATTCCCTATGCTGTTGGGTTTTTTTGCACATACCCTGAAGCAGTATGATCTTGCTTTCCAAAAACTTGAATTCGACTTCGCCTCTGCCCCTGATGAGCTCAGCGGTATTCCCTCCCTGGCTTGCTGTTCAGGCTTGACTATGTGATTTTCACGGGCCTTGCCAGCTCTAAAAGCTTTATATTTCCATAGATAAAAGGAGACAGTGTGTAAATTATTGAAGAACCCTGTGACACATCTATCCAGCCTAAGTTTCCAAGCAGCAAAGCGTCCTCTCCCTGGGTACTTGGAAATGCCCTACAGGGCACCTGAAGGATTTCCCAAGGTGGGTCCCACTACAACGTGGCCATACAAGGCTCTGAGCAAGTGGACTGCACACAGCAGCCCAGCAAGGTCCTGCCTGAGAAGTCAGGCCATGAGAAGGCCCTGGAGGGTGTCAGAAGGCTCAGCACCTAGCCACAGCTTGACCTTGTGCCACATTTCAAGCTCTTTAGACCTTTCTTCTGATGTTAGGGCCCATCTGAGAGGCTGGTGTCCCAGCAGGTGAGGAACTCCAGGCTCAGCACGTGGCTTTGTTTCTGCCTTTCTGTCTTTCACTCTATTTAAAAAGGTCTCATGCTGGGAATCACATAAGGTTAGAGAACAATGTGGAGCAAAGGAAAGGTCATTTTGCCCAACTCCAGGCCTCAGCTGCCACCACTCGCCCTCTGCCTCACACCTTCCCATGTGACAAAGTGACCGTGGTGCTGCACTATAACTTCTGAACTTCCTTGTGTGGCTTTAACATTTGAGCCTCAAAAGGCCTCAGAGGACCCTAAAAGGTCTACAGCCCAGCCTACTCCTCTATTGGCCAAACAAACTCACCTCACCTGACCCCTATCCTAATGGGTCTCCCCTACCCTGCCACCCACAAAACTGATCTGCAAACCTATGACATCTCCCCAAGGAAACCAGGACACTGCACCTACCTGTCACTGCCCAGGCTGCAACCGCAGTCCCTGCAGGTTCATTATACTCCTAAATATGACTCCACATGGCCCTGGATAGCATGATGTCCTCCTCCCCAGGGCTGAGGATGTGTCAATAGCCAACTGCTGTTGTATCATCTGTCAGGGTCCAGGGTTCCGTGTTTCACCATCTCTTATTCTTTTGATCAGGAGAGAGCCCTGTAACAGTGGGGAGTAAACACGGATCTGAACAGATGCCTGCCTCGGAGAGAAGCAAAGTGATGCACATGGAGCACTGCACCATGCCTGTGCAGGGTAAGAGCTCATGCAAACAGAGAAGCAAATCGGAAGTCAGCCACAGGCAGGACGTTGGTCCCATGGAGACAGAGACACTGTTGGAACTCAGGTGGCAGCCTTCTTCCATGCTTCTGAAAAGAACCCCCTCAGCTGACCACTGCCAGCATGTCCCTTGTCAAGGACAAAGAAACAAAAATGATTTCCCTTTTTCTCAGTGCAGTGAGAACTGCTGTCATTCATAATGGAAACAGTGGCTGCTCAGACAGTCTGCCTTCTTCCTGAGATCTGAAAGATGAGGCTGTCATAGAATAGTTTCTGCCTTCTAAATCCTCTGGAACCTAAGCAAGTTGCTAGGGCTGCGGAGTTCACCACAGCTCTGGGCTCACAAACAGCTAGGCACTGGGGGTGGCAGTCTGATTTTCCCCTCAGTTCTAACATTAATGTAACCTCACCTCCCTCTGGCCCTCAGTTTCCTGAGCTGCAAAATTGGTGTCTTCAAATTAAGAATATCCCACATGCCAAGCTAGGGAAGGGGCTGTAGAGACAGACAGCATCAAAAGATTAGGCCTAAGCTGCTCCTTGGCAGAGCTCATGACTCAGTGGGTTGGGTGGGACCGCTTTCTTCTCCCCCAGGCAGAGCAGTTCGGATGTCCTAGCAGGATCACAGGTTGGGAGAAAGGAACTGCCTGCCCTATGCTGGGAAATGTCACTTGCCAATTCCTTTTGTGCCATCTGCATCACTCACAGAGCTCCAGTGCTTACAGGGCAGCCATGCGACCTGCTAAGGGCACTGCTCATCTGCTCTTGGATTCAGTGTAGTCACACCTGAGAGTCAGAATTGAACCCCTTTTTTGTGTGTGATGCTTCTAAGTCATCTCTAAAAGGAATATTTTTAATTTCTGGAATAGTAAATGGTTTTGAGCATAGCATGTATTTTTAAAACAACCATAGATAGATGACTTAGATCACTTTTTTTGTTTTAATGTTATTTGGTTTTTTGTTTGTTTGTTTGTTTGTTTTTATGTATTTGGTATAGCGTCTCACTATGCAGCTGAGACTCATAGTGATCCTCCTGTTTTCAGCTTCCCCAGAGCCGAGATTACAAGCATGTGCCCCCACACCCACCCTCAGTTACCAGTCAGTGCACCTGGGGGCAGGGCCGTCTTGGCATACAGTGCCAGGAATCAAAGCTCAGTCCCTGTGCATGCCTAAGCAGATACTTAGTTCACTAAGCTATCTCACCAGCCCAACTTTAGTCCTTTTGAGTCTGCAAGTTTAAAGAAATCTCTCTTCTGAAATAGGAAGTAGATTTCTAGGGCAGTAAACCAGCTGTGCAAGACTTGGCCCCACATGCATCCCTTCATACATGTAGACAGATGTGTCTTAGAGTTTTAGCCTGGTTACATTCCAGTAAACCCTCCTAAATCAAAAATATTCTAAGTCAAAAACCTACCTCATAAACCTACTCTGCTGAGCATGACTTACCCTACTCTATGTAAAAAGCATCTCACACCGAGCCTATTTCATAATGTAGTGATGGCTCCCTCATGTAACTTACTGACTGCTATTCTGAAAGTGAACACAGAATTGTTGTATGGGAATGTTACTAGAGTCTGGAGTTGTGGGGATTCTTAGAGGTGATTTCTAGGTTCTTTCTGACCTTGGACAGATGATGCCCACAGCAGTTGGCTAGTGCTACATACTACGTCCTGGGGAGATGGACACGCATACTCTTCAGGGCCATGTGAGGTCATACTTGGGAGTGGAATGACCCTGTAGGGACTGTGGCAGCAGCCTGGGCAATGACAGGAGAGAGCACAAAGAGTTGGCCAAGAGAGCACAAAAGGAAGCTTCATCCCTTCTGTGTATCACTGACTGCCCAGTTTGGCTAAACTGTAGGTAAACTTTAATTTTTGAGGGCTTTTCTCACGTTTTTTTTTTTTTTTTTTTTAATAGACTGGGCAAATGAAGCCCACAATCCAGCCAGCTCAGATTCAGGCCTACCCAGCAGTCCTGGCTGCTCCTCTTCACATGAGCTCAGCAGCTGTGTGAGCCCTGATGGTGCTGCCTCATTGGCTGCTCAGCTTTGCTGAAGCCCTGGCCTCTGGCTATGCACTGTGACAGGAACTTAGGCAAACACTAAGTGAAGAAAAATGGTCTGTGCTAAAGAAGCAAGCATCTGCCCCAATAACTGATTGAGCAGTGCACATTAAGAGTCTACTCCTGGGCCAGTGAAATAGCTTAGGGGAGTAAGCCCCCACTTAGGCAAGCATATGGATTGAGATCGATCCCTAACAACACATGCCATGCTAGCCACACCCCTGGCCACACCTGAGCCAGCCACAGAGACCAGGCGTGGTGGCACACACCTGTAATCCCAGCGCTGGTGACACTGAAAACAGGAGAATCACAGCAAGTCTGATCCACATAAGGAGACCCTATGCCAAATACACTTAAAAAAGAGTCTATGCCCTAAAGTCATAAACAACAGCAGTTCTACAACTCTGGTGCCCCACACACCACTGTACAACTGCACAGAGTTCTCAGTGTCCTCCCTCCCATGTTAGCCCTAAGAGCTCTGCCCTCTACTTGTGAGCTGAGTAATTTAGTTCCCCTCAGGAGTTACTGAGGAACCACCTCTGCTGCTCAGCAAACTGTGTACTCAACTCTACATTGTCCAACATTTCCCATAAAATCCAGTCTAAGTACGCACCCCATATCCCTGGTGGCTCCATCAGCTTAACACCCAGCTTGTCTCATCAATAGCAGACACCGAGGGAGGTGTGGTCCCTCACCTTCCAAACTCCCAGAGCATTCACACACGTCTCCTTTTTCTCCTACTTTGCATTGCAAATTCTTAAGTCATAGAGTACATCTAACACATTTAAAAATCTACACTGGGGAGGGATCCGTAAAACCTAGGAACTCAAGAAAGCCTTCAGGTAGGGGTCATATGATAGCACTTGCAGAATTATTAATCCAAGACTGAAAGGACACAAGCAGCTATGGCCCAGGCCCCATGCACTGATTCTTTAAGAAGCAGCAGAGACATCACAGTGGAGGAAAGTCTTATGGGTGCAGGAAAGCCTTCAGATATTTTCCTTCACTTGGAAAACACAGGCAAGTCACAGGAGGAACACTTGCCCCAGCAATGAGCAGGAGCATGTATGTGACATGAGAACAAAAATCAGTTTTAATTCAGGGACTATACCCTGGAAAACATCAAAATTCAAATTTGGGGATTTGATATAGTGATGCCATCTTTAATTTTGCCCATTGTATAATAAAGATGATACTGATAAATACTGTGGGTTGACACCTCTATAAAAGAGCTTAAAGTTAAAATCTGCTTCTTCAAGGTATTATGCTAGCCAGAAAGCTCAGTAGACTGAAGTACCTGCTTAGGCAGAGCACAACAGCCCAGGCTCCAACCTCTGCATGACATGGCAGCCCCACATGACCCTGTCCCAAAACTTGAGAAGGGATGGGGATGTAGCTTACTGCAAAGACCTGGCCTCATCCCCAGTTGAGGAACAGCTCTCCCTCTCTTGCTCCCCTTCTCCCACCATGTTAGAGGACCCAGTACACAAGACACTAATTTAAAAGCAGAGACTGGACCTACTGGCATATGGATGTCAGACTTTCTAGTCTCCAGAACTGAGAGGAATTCCTCTCTATCATTTATGATCATCCAGTCCCATATATTTTGTTATAGCAGGACAACAAATTAACAGTCACCAAAGAGCAAATTTACAGGCAGAATATGCCCTTTACAGCTTAGTGGAAAATCATGGGCTTTAAAATCATTCTGGGTTTCACCACTCACTGCCTGTACAGCCTAGAACATGCTGCACTTTCAATCATTTATGCATTCATTTAATAAATACTATCTGGCGACTTGTTGGGGGCTAAGTGAACCAACCTAAGTTCCAATGTAACCAGTATAAGTTGGGAGTGAAACTAATGCACAAATTTGTCTTGAGGTTTCTGCACTCAACTAAACATAACAGAGTAATAAATGTGAGTTATCATCCACATTCCCTCCTGGCCCTTCCTAACCATGTCTCTTTTCTGCATATAAAGAATAACTTTTTGTAAACAAATTCCTAGTTGGGCAATAAGAGCATCAGTATAAATCCTAAATTCCAAGGTACACTGTCTAATCTCTCGATGACATACTGAGTTAGGTGTGATCTGGATCAACGAAATTCTCAATAAATGCAAACCATGCCAGAGCAGAGATTGCAAATGCTGAAAGTCCCTAGGCTAGAGCGCTGCTGGGTGGCTCCTAAGTACCCTCTCTCCCAGATCATAAGAGCTGCATTGGCAATTGTTCCTCCCTCCCAGCCAACAAATATTTTCTTATCACTAACATTGCACCAGGTTCTCTGCACAGAACTGGGATTACTGAATATCAACTTCAAAGGCACAGGTGCACAGGTACAAGTTTTTGATTGTCTTTATTTCTCTACCACTCGATTTATAGCAGGGGAAAATGATCCTGGTAATTCCAGGCAAACCTGGTGGCTTCTAGAGTGAATTTTATTAACTCAGGATTTCGCTCTGCCCTGTTCCTCAAATATCTATGATCCGTGGATGTGTATGTCCCCAGCATGGGGCAGGTGGATAAGTCTTCACAGTGGGCCCACCCCAGCCTCTACTGACATAAGATTTCCACTACTTCTGATATAGATAGTATACTTGGGGGCCACAGGCTACTCCCTTCCACTTCTCTGAACCTAGATAATGTCAAGGCCATCTCCCCAACCCATGTGCTAAAGCCTACCACAGAAAGGCAAAGATGAGAAAAACAAAGACCCCCCCAAGCCTGGCCTGGAAAATTCCAGAATTCCAAATCAGGACACGTGTGCACCAGACCTGCTACATAACCTGCACTAACAGAATGAATTATGGGAAGGGACATATACAATGGAGGAAGCTGACTGACTTATTCTGTCAATGATGTTGCTAATCAGGTGGGGGAAGACCCAATGGGAGGTGCCCCAAAACCCGCACTGCCTTTTAAACCCCCACGACCTTGGGTGTACCGAGGCCTTAATAAACCACACTCTGATTTTCTCACTCTTGTTCATCATGCACAGCAACATAGGAATCTGTCCTGAGCCCCGTTGCCCATTGGAACACTTGGACCCTCACTCTTCGCCCTCATCACAAGTACTCACAAGGGGCACAGCTGTGCATTGTTCCTTTGCTGGTCTGACCGCTCTGCTTTTTCTGTTTAACACCCACTTACACAGTTCTTTAGTGCCCTGGCAAGGTTGGGAAACCCTCAGACCCACTCCTGCATTGCACGGTGTGCCTCTGTGGTTCACACTCTGTGGGAAGCCAATATCACCGTGGACTCGCTGGACTTGCTGGGCTTTTGCAGTCCTCAAATAACTACCGGGACATGTCAGAACCTCCCACAGGTCTGCTCTCTCAGGGCTCTAAGCTCACTGCCAGCTCACCTGTCCGCACCCTTCCTCCTCCAGAAGCTCGCGTCTGGACTGGGCCTCCCAGGAGGGCCACGCTGTCCTGGCTACATTGGAGAGCTCTAGATTCCCAGCATTTTGCTTTCTGAGATCTAGGCAACAGCTTTATTTCCCCAGTTCCAGGTCAGGCTTCACCATGGGGGTGGAGCCTTGTAGAGCTGTGAACCAACTAAGGACCAAGAGGGCAGGGAGGGAACACACTGGAGCGCAGGGCAGAGCGGCTGAATTACCTAGCTCTTGCCAATCTGCAATTCCAGAGCCTTGACACAGGCACCTTGGCTGAGAGATCAGGGTGAAGGCTCAGAAAGACAGCCTCCCTTCACTCTCCTAGCCTGAGCAGCTAGCCAGTCCTAGCTATACCAAACTTCAGTAACGAATCCCTTTTTTTAGAATTGTTATGGGTTCAAAGCCTATTCGGCCAATCCACAGTAAAACTTTGACATTCCCCGTCTGCATTCCATAACTACATGCCTCATCTTCCCTAAGGCATCAAGGTTTCCCCCACTAAATAAGAGGAAGACCGTGTATAAACACGTAAAAGGGAAACACGTTCTGGTGAATGTTTTCAAATATTATCTTACTACATATTAATTACGCAAAGTCCCTACTTTGAAGCACTTGCAGTCAATATGAAATTTTCACCAAACAGTGAGCTAGGCCAATTGATCAGATCAGATCAATATAAATTCCCAAGTTTGGCTGCAATTTGCACACACTTGCTTAGTAACTCACAGATTTAGCTCTGAATCAGACATTTGCAAGGTGAGGATCAGCGCAGCTCAGAGGTCCTAGTCACTAATCAGACCTTGCTGCCTTTCAATTTGAGTTCCTGCCAACAACATACTCATCACAACGGGAGCTCCAGCCTATATATCCAAGGTGTCTGTCAGCCAGGATTGGCAGACTGGGCACGTTGTCCCAGGAGATTTCTATGTTCTCAGCTGTATCACCACCCTGATAAAAGTTATGTCAGTACAAACTGAGTTTGCGGATTTGCAAAAACTGATGAGATCATGAGCCAAGAGGAGGAAGCTAAGAGAATCTGTATTAAAGATAGGAAGATGAAGAAGAGAAAGGTACTTGGTATTCCAGAAGAGGAACCTGAAAAGTGGAATTTCCTGTAGTCCTTCAGGTGGGAATGTGTTATGGATAAGTGGAATATGGGGACTGCTCTGTTGTTTAGTGGCTACCTGTCACCAATGGCTCTGTCAATTTTAAATGGCCAATTTAGAAAATAATAAATAAATAAAGTGGCCAATTGAACATCAGGCCTCTCTACAGCAGTTACTTCACATTCAGGGCTTAAGAAAACTCTAATTTTAGAGAAAACCCACTTATTTCACATTCCTCACAATTTAGGAGCTTAGTAGGAATTGGCAGGAATTCTCGTTAGTAAGAAGGAAACTCATCCTCGGTCCAAGGTTCTAGTGTGATTGGAGTTTGAGGTGTTGGAGTCTCCTAGAGGTGCTTTCTAGGAGGTCCTCCTTCTAGAAGAGGTTCTGTCACAAATTGTAACAGAAAATGTCCCCCCACCCAGTCATTTGCCCAGGTAATTGTTCCTGTTCTAGTACCTATTGCTTTTGTCTCATAGCTGGTCACTAGGACACAATGTATAAACCAATTCCCAATTGACAAGTCATTGTGTCCCTCTATTTCCTGCTTGCTTATCCCATCTAGGCCTTAGACCACCAGCGATCAGAGCCTGATAATCTGAAAGTGATCCCAATCAATGCCCATCAACATAAACAAAGCTGTCTCCAAATCCTGGGTGCCATTTGAGTGTTTCTGCTTACCATTGCATCAGCCAGGAAGAACAACCACGCTGAGTTTGGTCTTTGGTCACCACTCATGGCCTTTAAGGACACAGGCAGGACCTCTCCTGCCTCCCTACTTAAGCAGCTCACACAAGAACCCGAAGGGAGGAGGACACTGTCGGTCTGTCTTTCTGTCTGTCTGTCTGCCTGACTGACTGCCTAATTCTACTAAGAAACTTGGGGGCACCCCAGTTAATCTGTCTGTCAGTCTTACACAGCTCAAGCAGAAGCAGAGTCTGATCAACACTTGTTACTGAGGGCCACCCTGAAGGGAAGGGGGTTGGGACGTTTAACTTCCAAGTGCCTGCTGAATGAATGTGTGAGTGAATGGAATTGCATACTCCAAGCAATAGAATGTTCCATCTGTGCACCGTGGCAGGGAAGCATAGGTGGCAGTGGCTGATTAGGCCCTCACCTGTGGTTCTATTGTGATCGACATAAGGTATAACAGAGGGCTTGTAGCCTCCTTAGCTAAGTCATGCCCAAGTCCTCAAGAGAATACAGCCAGATGAGCATCTGAATAGTTTCTCTCTGAGAGGCACACACCCTTTGCCTGTTGTGCATTGTTCAAGGGGACACAACACACGTAAGAAGTCAGAGATGGTAATTAATTAGTCAAAACCCACAGTCCCTATCTATGTAAAAAAAAAAAAAAAGGGGGGGGGGGGTCTTTTATAGAGTTAAAAATGAAAACAAACCATTCCCTGCATCTCAAAGAAAAAAGAGGCCCATTCCTCCCGAGAAGTCCCCTTGGCTCCTTCTGTGGCTACCAACACCTGTACTTCACACCTTGCTCCCAACTGATCTTCTCCCAGCCAACTGAGCTTCTCAAGTGAGCCATTGCCTACATGCAGCCATGGAGACTCTCCTCCAAACCTCCAGCTTCATAGCTATGCTCATCCTGCTCAGGCGACACCATCCAGTACCCATGAAAGATGACTATCGGCAATTCCTTCTGAGTTCCACGTTTCGGCTGAGAAAAAAACTGGACCGTCAGCCCTGAAAAATAGTTGCCATGGCCTTTCCCAAAGGGTCACCTTGCTTAGAAACAAGCCACTTGAGGACTTCTCAAAAACATCAAGAAGGGGGACAAAGAATCCATCAAAGAATGTTACCCAGAAACCTAACACAAAAATTACTTGATGTCTGTAAAGAAAAATCTAGTCTGGTAAACAACTATGCCCTATGGCAATGAGTTATAAGGACTGTGAACAGTTAAATAAATAAATAAATAAATAAGATCTCTCAGAAGCTCTGACCTGGATCAGATGAGGATCCTTTCATCAGTCCAACATACTAGGCCTGACTGTGCTCCCTTCAGCTGGTCACCAGGAGCTCATAGTACCATCATTCATACAATTAGGACCCTTGCCTCTCACCCCTTCTGTCGGGCACTAACTTACAGCCTGGGAGGACGTCTCCTATATAAGCCAGTCCCCTTACCTCTTCTGGGGACAGATCTCTTCAAGTTAGAAGCACCTGTCTCCTGTGCAACAATCCAGTCAGCCTCCCTCTTGTTTTACCCTGTACTTTCAACTTGTACTGTCCTAAAGAAGAAGATGATGCTGAGACAGATATTCATAATCCTGAAGTTCTAAAATCTCTCCTCCCAGAGGCCTGAGCCAGACTTGTCTCCAGGCCTGGGCATCAACCACGCTGCCTCACCATGAGCGCTACTGCTGTCAGGTTTGTGCCAGGAGGAACAGACAGACATCAGCCACATATGAGTCTGAGAGACTGAATCAGCTCTCCTGCAGTAAGACCAGCTCAAGACTCCCACGCTGCCAATGCCACACAATGGCCCTCCATGTTCTTTGCCTTAGTCTTCTGCTACCCACAGTCTATGGTACACCTTCCTGGACCTAAAAGATGCACTCTTCTGCCTTCAATTGGCTCTTCTCAGCCAGTTTGTCTTTAAATGAAAAGACCCTAGTTCTGAGCTCAAAAGCCAGATGATATGATCTCAACCTCTCAGACGTTCAAACTTCGTTTCCTTTTTTAAAAAACACTTTTGATTAATGAATAATATCCAGGCTGCCTGCTAGAAAGACATAAAAGCTTTGCTGAAATATTTGTTTAAAAAAAAAAAAAAAAAAAAAAAAAAAACTGGTTCCAAGGTGGGGGGGGGGGAACCCTGCAAATTTCTGAGAGCTGCTGTCATCAATGAAATCTGGATTCTGGAGTTCACAAAAGCAATGATGCTTACCCACATCATCCATCCCTGGGAGCACCCAGCGACCTACCTGGGCAAATCCTTGAATCCACTCTATGGGCTGCCTCACCTTTTGGCCTCATGCTCAAAAATCCACTGTCCTTCTCATCAAAAAAGCTGACAAGCTTGTCTTAGGCCAAGTCCTAACCTATCAGATGCTGTACTGGACCCTACCTAGTAGCAAGAACTGTTATGCAAAAATCCCTGTCTGATTCTTGTGGAGATAAAACCACTCAGTCCTGCCACACACCTGTCCACCTAACTGGGCCCTACAGACCACAACTCCCTGGCACTGTCTAATAAATAGCTCTTGAACTGATCAAGCTTAAAAGTAGCGCCCCTTACAGATGTCGAGTACACCCTTTTTACAGGTGAAAATAGTTGTGTTATGAATGAAGTCCAATGGGCTAAGTATGTTGTGGTCACCTTAGACAAGACTATTTTGGCTGAAACTCTCCGGTAGGGGTGATCTGCAAAGCAAACTGCTTCCTGTGGCTGTTTGGAAACTTGACACCAATAACACAAAATAATCCGGTTCAGAGGCCTAACTCCCTCAGGGATCCAATCAACCAAACATCAACCTCAGTTGCCAGACCCACCCCCACCACATATGCTCTGCAAAGTCAAGCCACTGAACTGACAGCTGTACTCCTGCACCCAGCTCAGACTTCAGGGTCTGTGTCCCCAGCCCCAACCTCCTATTCCATACCTGTAATCAGAAGACAATCACAGTTTATAGGGTCCTGCTGTAAAACAGTCATCCTTAGATGTGGCCTCCCTTTGATCACAGGCAATGACAACGGGCCTGCATTTATGGCAGAGGTAACTCAAAAACTAGATTAAATAAGAACTACATATAAGTTTATAACCAGTTAGAAAATCCAGCTATATCTGTAAACATCCCTGCATATACATCTAGCCCAGGTACATATTAACTACCTCTACAAGTTTCAGAAATCCAACCTTAGATCTACTGGAAAATTTTCCTGGATCAGATAGCTGACTCTGAAGAGTGAGCACTCCAAGCCCTGCTATGGCCACTCTGGACATTGACTGGTCCATGTGTAGCTGAAGCCTGAGGACACAGTTCTCTGATTTGCTCCATGCCTATGCCCCCTTGACTTCTGTGTCTTCTCAGGATGCTTACCCCAGTCTCTGCTTGCCCACTCCTGCAGCTATGCTTTTTGCTTAAGCTCTACAGATAGTTACCCAAAGAGAACAGCACAATGGATCAAACACTTGGCCAAGATTTGATGAGCATCCAAGGCACGATGGATACTCTGCTAGATCACATGAGCTCCTTCACTACCTTTTCAGAATAATATTACAGAACAGATAGGCCTAACTTACATTTTTTTCCTGAAAACAATTTAGAAAAAAAAAAAAAAAAAACTCTGTCATAAGACAATATTGGGGAGCTTGTCGAGGGCCCATCCTAGGATCACTGACAACCCTAAGGTTGCTGCTTCTAGGGGGGGGGTCTGGTCTTAGAAGACCATATGTAATATGTGCAACAAAGATTCACTGGGGAGACTTCCTGTCCCAGCCCAGCCCAAACCCCACCGCTGGGAGCTGAGCCTGCGCACCCGCTGCGGGTAAGCCCCTGCGCCCCTCTGCCCCGCCTCTGCGTTCCCGCGACTAACTTCCTGTCCCAGCCCAGCCCAAACCCCACCGCTGGGAGCTGAGCCCGCGCGCCGGCTGGGTCAGGATCCTTGGCCTGCCTTCCCTTTC
>PVJA010036506.1:0-21043 GCA_004027025.1 Myocastor coypus
AGATTTTGATTTTTATTTCTAATAAGGCAGTTGTCTTCCAATATCTATAGCATTCAGATCCAAATCAACTTAACATCTGCATAATGAAGCTTATAATTTCTTATCTAAACTATCTTCTGAAATATAAGTAAGGAATATAACTATGTGATTATTATAAATACAAAAATATTTATTTTTTATTGGTTTAAAGGTAGTTTAAAACGCGACTAAAGAGTGTGTTTGCTACCTACATTTTATCATTACCTAAGCATGATGCACATGAATAGAGCCCTCAGTCTTAATAAGAATAATTTGAAAAGTTTATGTTTCTATCTTTTTCAGGGTCCCATTGCACCTTCAGTCTCTGATATGAAATTAAAATGATTTTAAGGCAGTTTTAGAACTCAGAGTGATTCTCAGAATTTAAAGATAAGCATAATACCTCAATAAACCACTATAATATGTTATTAGTATGGTTTTAAATGTCCTGCAGTGTATGGCAATTGAGATATAAAATAATTAAAAGATATTAAAACTCATCATAGTAAGGATTACTCTATGGTAATAATACAAAATTGCTTGCCTCAAGGAAGAATTCTCTTTGAAGTAATCTAAGAAGGAACCTAGAGTAAGTGGTGCTAGAAAAAGGAGATATATTTGATTGTCATTAGATAATGAAGTATCTCAGAATAGGGGAATAACATCATATAATATTTTCATTAATGGATGTGATGATCAACTACTAATTTGTTTGTTTCTTTGTTTGTGGATGACTGAGTTGCTGAGAGCAGAAAAACTACACTGCATTGTGGGTGGTACCAAACAACAAGGAGGAATTCTGGATTCTGCTTCTTTGGAGGAGCTCCAGTCTTGCTCATAACTGTCAGATATCTGTCTCCTGGCTTTCATCACACTCAGGCCTTCCAGTAGAGTCTTCTTAGTTTCCTGATATGGATTATGCAGTGATTCAGTGAGCTTTAGGTCTTTAACTTTTACGTGGTTCCAGATAGCTGTCAGAGTGCCTGCTTCCATTCTTCCATACCTGACTATGTAAGCAGCCATTGTAATCCTACCTTGTAAAAAATAAAATAAAGGGCCCGGTGGGACGGCTCAGTGATCTAAAGCGCCTACTCGGGAAGGCTTAGGCGGCTTCAGGGACCGCGGTTCAATCCCTGGCACCACATGCTGCACCAGCCCTGCCCTCGGGGCGGGCTGAGACGGCCATAAAAATGAGTGAATAAACAAGCAAAGGTTCTGAAACAAGAAAAAAAATAATAAAATATAAAAATAAAATAAAATAAAGTCATATTGCACTCTAGTGTACCCAACTGACTCAAGGGTATACCAATGTCTTTTTATTAGTGGTCTAAATATACTGCATCTTTAAGTCTAGGATAAATCAAATTAGGCTAATAAAGACATTTTTCAGGCAATCATGGTGGTGCACACTTGTAATTCTAGTACACTGAAAGCTTAGGTAGAAGAATCACCTTGAGTTTGAAGCCAGACTGAGCTACAAAGTAAGGTCAAGGCCAGCCTGGATTACAAAGTGAGATCCTGTCTCAAAATACAAATATATTTTTATAGAGCCTGTGGATTAAAGTTGTTACTATTTGTATGTTAATGTCCCTCCAGAAAGTCATGTGCCCACATAGGGTGCATTTGAGAGGTGACTGGATTATGGAGTGTGATACCCATAAAATGGATTACTCTGTTAAATGTTTTATGACTAAAGATAATCTTGGAGGTGAAGTTTGGCAGCAGGATATGCAGCACTGTGAGCATGGCCTGGAAATGTTTTTCTTTCTCTCTCTTCCTTGATCACACTCTGCTTCCTGCCATGAGGTGAACTCTTTCTTCTCTGTCATACTACCCTGCTTAGAGCCATCTGACAATAGAATGAAATCTCTACAGACTGTGAGCCAAAATGAACACTTGCTTCCTCAATTTGCAGGTGTTGGGTGTTTTGTCTGAGCAAAGCAAAAAGAAACTAAAAAAAGACGGTGATATAGAGGTGGTGAATAATAGCTTTCTTTCTCTTTCATGTACCTGGAGATAAGCTACACCTAGGCAAACCACAAGAGAAAATGCATGTATTTCTCAGTAAAATTTTATAGTAAACCTTATCTGTCCAAAATTCTGTGCTAAAAACATGGCAGCGTATCACTTAAAACAACCAAATTTCAAATTCTAGTCTAGCAGTTGGAGGAGGAGCTTAATGATAATAATGATACTATTAATAGAAACACCAATATTAACAGTGGAAAAACATCTATATGCATGTTATAATTTTTGCCTCTATTTATAAGTGTTTAAAATATAATTGATACTTTTTTCATAAAAAGTATTGTGACACTGAATTAATATATGCAAAATACTTAGTGCCTACTGTGATTACTTTCTCTAAACATTTAAATTGTTATTATTATACTACTCACATAACCTCTTTCATAAGCAAAACCTTAACAGTACCGACCTACATATTTTAGAATATGAATGAAGACTTAGTTTTTCCTTATGCTAATTTTTCATAAAAATTTTCTTAAACTCTAGCTGTTTATTAAGCTCATACTCTGTGCCAAACACTTATCTCAGTACAGATAGGTATTGAATATTTAATGATGCAAAAGTCTTATTAGATCTTTGATTCTTATCTTTACATTTTCTTTGAATGAGATTTATCATAAAAATAGAAATTGACCTGAGAATTAAATCAGTTGCCTCACATATGTGAAGACAAAAGTTAAGTCCTCATTTTTTTTATTTTTTTATTTTAGGGAAGGATCTCCAAGGTGCTCAGCGCCTCACTACTAGTTCAGACTCATAGTGATCCACCTGTATACAGCTTCCCAAGAGCAAGGATTACAAGCATCCATCAACATGGCCAGTCTCAATTGCTGTCTCAGCATGCCCTGGGGTCAGGGATCAAACCGTTGACCCCTGTGCCTGCCTGTAGTCATGTTAATCCACTGAGATAGTTGTCCAGCCTGAGTTCTCAGTTCTGACTATAAGGAAAATGAAACAAACTAATAAGACTAATAAAACTAATAATTATGTGATGGTTTTTTATCATTACTAGAAAGGGTAAATGCATGAAGAAAAAAATCAGCTAATGTGTATAATAATAGAAGTCATAATGTTAAGTCACACGATAAAGGAATGTGTATCTTATTTATCTCAGTCAATCACTAGCAACTACATGGATCAAAGAACTCTTCTAGCTTCTTGAGATAACAATGAGTGAGGTAAATAACAACCCTTCTGTCATGCACATGTCATTTTTATTTTCAGGCAAGCATTAAACAAGGGAAGTAATGAAGAGTAGGCCCTGATTTGAAAATATGATTTATGTATTCAAGAAAAAGAGGTAAAAGTAGCATTGTTAGAACACAAATATATTGCGAGGTATTGTTTAGACAATGTAGTTTATTCTTTGAATAATGGTCAACAATTTAAATAACTTCACATAAGTGAAAATGATCTTTTATACTTAAAAAAATTTGACTACTGGGTGCAGGGGAAGAGATTAGGAAACTATTTATATGATACCAATAAAGTATAATCATGATTAAAGTTAGGTCAGTGATGTACAGTTATAGATAAGTAGATAGATGCGAAATATATTGTAGAAGAGTCAATATTATTTGCTGATGAACTTTAGTTATGGACTATAGAAAAAGAAAAGACGTGAGAATGATTCCTTACTTAAGCAGAGTGACTAGGTACATAAGGGACATCCTAAAGTTAAGATGCAAGAAGACGGGTGGCCAAGTAGCTCAGTGGATTAAAGTACCTGCTTGGGAAGAGTCAGGGTTCAGGTGTTTGATCTCCAGCCTTACCAGTCCCGCTCTTGGGGCTCACTGAGACAGACTGAGACTGAGTGTGGTTGTGCACACCTGTAATCCCAGGGTTTGTGAGGCTGAAAAACAGGAAGGATCACTATGAGTCTGATTGTTGTAGTGAGACCCTGTAGATCCTGTACTAAATATATATAAGCAAAAATCCAAGCAGAGGTGACAAGAAAATTATACATATAAAGAGTAATGAGAGAACTAAAGCCAGATTTGGAAACTCAATGGCATATAGGCACTGCGTTATATTTTGGTATAGGATAGTGTAATTAAGAAAAAAATAATTAGAAAATGTGTATTTACTTGCATCAATCATATATGTGATTAATAAACAGCTTACCAGTATGTATCAAGACATTAGAACCACGAATGTTCATAAAATGTTCCGTATTAATGATTGGTAATTCATTCTAGACCAATCTTTTAATCTTTCCATTTTTGTTATAGCAAGAAGCATAAATATATTAAAAAAGATACTTTAAAGCTTAGAAAATTTAGACCACTATAACACATTATTTTATGTCCAGAAAGAACCAGTTGATAGAGTGCAATTAAACACATCTGTTATCCAGTGACCTACAGTATTTCACTGACCCATAAAGAGCCAGTCTTAGAAGAGATTGCAGTATGTGGAAATGATATCTTTTTTAAAGTGTTGGCTTTTTTATTTAATTTTTGTAGTTCTTCCTTAATCTTACTTGTACCCTTTGTTCCACAAAATGAAGTCATTTTTTTCTGGAAAATAGTGAGTATGTTAGTAAGATATTCCTGTCAAGCCCTCAGGTGTCTTGTCCTTTTAAACGTTGGTTCTTTGCCATCAACATCTCATGAGTTTTACATTTGTCACCTACCAGATTGCTTTTTCTGAAAATTTGTCATCATTTCACATATTAATTTATGTATTCCCTGATATTTAAACTGTTGGGACTATAACTAGAGTTACTTAAATTTATATTTTCAGTTCCTCTCACACTGTGAACCATCACCAAATAGGAGACCCAGGTTTCCCTGGGTGTACAGGGCTTCACTACTTAGATAGGACTCTTAGTGATCCTCTGGTATTCAGGCTCCCACAAGTTGGGGTTTTAGTTACTCACCACCAGGCCCAGTCTCAATTGCTGTCTCAGCATGCCCCAGGGGTGGGGCTGGCACTGCAGGTCCCAGGCATCTAATCCTTGCCACTGCATCTACCTAAGCAGATGCTTTAATCTGCTGAGCTATTTGGCTGGCCCTTTATTTGTAATTTAGAAAGGCAGACTATAAAGTGTGTAATATCTCCAGGTATGATTGTTACTACAGTTTATTTTATCATGTGACATTAATTTTGAAAATGAAGAAGGACAAGTAAAAAACATTATGATAGATTTATATTTGGAATTATATTAATGAAACTGTGTTTTGAAAAGTACCTGCAGTTTGCATTTTGACTATGTAGTCTCTGTTTGGAGGCGGGGCAAGTTGACACCCTTAACATTATTTTTATACAGATGCCATGTTTAAATGTGTCCCTTCATCCAGGGATATGAATCAGAGTATGGGAAATATCTTCCATCACATTTTGGTTTTTTACTTTTCCCAAAATAAGTTTAATTTTATTACAAAATGTTTGGTTAATTAAATTGCACAGTTTGAGGGATAAGACAGAAAACATTTTTCCCCTCATTGATGTTTGATTACACAAGTTTGTTCTTTCCTGCGTTTTCTGCTTCATCTTTGTGAGTTTCCTCATAGCTAAAAAAATATACTTTTTCTACTTTGACCTCTTTACATGATTCTTAGATTATCATCCACCTCATTTCTCTGTAAACCACATATGATAATGAAAATAGCCACAATGAAATGAATGAATATAAGATACAATCTGAAAATGCAGTGAAACACACATTCCAAAAGGTGGACCTCTGAGGAAGATCTCAAGTTACTTTTTTTTTTTTTAGTGTATTTGGTTGTGAGTCACCACACCCAGACTCTGTAGCAGCTAACCAGCCCTGGGGAACGGGCTGCCGTGGCATGTGTGACCAGGGATCAAACCACTTAATCCACTGACCTATCTCACCAGCCTCTAAAGCTGCATTTTTTCTTAACCTTTGCTGTCAAATGTCTCTGACTAATTTGAATTCTGATAAAGGACAATGGGGAAGGGGCTAGATCTTATGTTTTAACATAGGAGTACCTGCCAGCATGAGAAACAGGATTTAAAAGTATTGCATATTTACCACAAGGATCTGAAATTTCCAGATAAATAAATTGTAATTTTCATTTGGTCCTGTATTTTTGAAAAAAAAAAAAAAAACTATAAGGCCTAACAGGCAATGAGTATTCAACTGAAGACTTGGTGGATAAACTAGTGCTCTTTAAATCTAGTTGTGCAATGTCATTAAGTAAAGATACAATATTCTCAAAACTTTATGAACTCAGTATTCATGTTGAGATCATATTATAAGGGTTTAAGAAATTATGCAATAACTGCACAGAATAAATTCAAGAATGTTATGGCTCAGTGAATGGTAATAATAATATAATTTTCACCGGGCGTGGTGGCTCACACCTGCAATCTCAGCACTCGGGAGGCTGAGGCAGGAGGATTGGTGCAAGTTCGAGACCAGCCTGGGCTACAGAATTGAGCTCAGGACCAGCCTCAACTGCATAGCGAGACCCTGTCTCAAAAAAGACAAAAAAAAATACAATTTTTTATTGACTTTGTTATCTATTTTCCCGATAGAAAGTCGTAAAAGTTGTCATACCTGAGCATTCTGTTTTCATAAAATTAAAAACAGTTTTAAAACTCATTTCAAATCAGTACATAAGTTTGTATAGGTTAAGGGTCAAAATGATATAAACTATAAATGAGATTATGTCCCCTTATCTTTGACTATGTAAGTGCATGTTTTAACAAAAAGTCCCTACAATTGAGAGATATTTTATTAAATATTTTCATTCATGGTGCTTATATATAAAATGTGAGCCTTGACTAATTTTAGCCTGTTTTTATCTCTAATTTTAGCCTATATGTAGTATCTGAAATTCTTCTGTGTGTTTAGGAACAAGGTGATAAAGCAGTGTTATGCTCTATGAATCTCACATGCAGTATGGCAGCCCATAAGTCATTCTTATAAGTGGTGTATACTTTATTATCCTTCATGACTTATGCTTATAACCATACATAAATCTTATAGAACCACCAGAGAAATTTTAGTGTTTAGTCACAATAAAAGGGATTTCACATATTGTCTTTATCAAGACTGAATTATGTCAAAGGAAGATAAGATTCACAATAAATAATTTCCAACTTGATGTCAGTTGATGATGAATATTTCTATAGGAAACATTATCATAAAGACTTCATTGTTTTTGCATTTATTCTGAGTGTGTTAGGTTTAGCCTTTGAGAAAACTTAAACATTTTCCTTTAGGGCTTAGAACTATTATTCTTCAATTTAAAGAAAAATAAATCATTAGCATGCAGATAATATGAAATTTTTGTTTAATGTTGGTCCATCTCAGTCATTGATTTGAATTATTGGTTCAGCAAAATTTTATAGGAAATATATTAGATTTTACAAATAACAAAAAATATTTTATCCGGGCGTGGTGGCTCACACCTATAATCCCAGCACTTGGGAGGCTGAGACAGGAGGATTGGCATGAGTTCGAGACCAGCCTGGGCTACCAAAGTGAGCTCAAGGCCAGCCTGAACTGCATAGCGAGACCCTGTCTCAAAAAGACCAAAAAAAAAAAAAAAAAAGATTTTAAAAGTAGCAAATGAGGAAAATAATTAACTCTCAGGCATTTAATTGGAATGCCTCAAATGACATGTGAAGTCGAACTTTTTTTCATATATTTACTTGCAATTTGAATTTCTTCTTATGAGAAGGGGTTATTCATCAGATGCCGATTTTTGGATCAGGTCTTTGCATTTGGAGGGCCTGATATTTTTCAGTTGCTTACATGGTCTAGAGATCGATCAGTCTTTTGTTTGAGGGATAATAGGCTGCAAATATTATTCTACTCTGTAGATTTTCTTTTCACTCTATCGGTAATTTTGTTTAGTGTGAAAAAAATTTAACATCAAGAAATCTTAGTTGTTGATTCTTTGTAGTATTTCCAGTGCAGTAGAAATTTTGTTCATCAAATCTTTGCTTACATCTTTGTTTTCAAGTGTTTTATCTATTCTGTCTTCCAGCAGGTTTAGTGTTTCTATTTTAATATTTATATCCTTGATTCATTTTGATTTTACTTTATTGTATGGTGAGAGGCATCAGTCTAATAATTATACCATATTGAATTTCAGTTTTTCCAGCATCAGTCAAGATTATGCTTCTGTGAGGGTGCTTGCCTCTTTATCAAACATAAGGGGCCTGAGTATGTTTGATGTTGTTTCTGTACCTTCTAATCAATTCTATTCATCCTCAGGTCTGCTTTTTCTATTATGCTTTTTCAGTATCATGCTGTTTTTATCCAAGTAGGTATGTAGTATAATTTGAATTCAGGATTTTTGATGGCCTCGTACTTTGCCTATATTGCTTAGGTCTATTTCTGCCATTCTAGATTTCTTCTGACTCCAAATGAATTTTAAGAATGTTTACTTCTTTGAAGTAGCCCATCTCAGGCCAGAAAGAATGCATATTATCAAGAAATCAACCAATCACAAATTTTGAAGGATCCATGGGGAAAAAGGAACCCTTCTTCACTGTGGGTAAGAGTGTAGACTAGTAAAACGACTGTGAGAATTAGTGTGGAGTGTCTTTAAAATTGAGGATTACACATTCCATTTTGTGTAGCTATTTCCCTTCTAGATATCTTTCCAGAAGAATGGAAGACATCATATCACAGTGATATACCTACATCCATGTTTACAATAGCACATTTTGTAATAGCAGAATCTTGGAAAGAATCAAAATGCACAGGAAGAGAGGAATGGATAAAAACAATGTGGGATTTTTTATGTAATAGAATACTACTTAGCCAAAAATAAGTTCGAAACTTTTCTAGGTAAATGAATGCTCCTTGAAAATATACTCTTAAGTGAAATAAAACGTACTCACATGTGTAAACATAATATGGTTTCTCCAGTTTGAGATGTCAAATGTATAAATACAGAGCAAACTACACAAAAGGATCTGTGAAATAGAAACTATTCAAAAATAAGGGGAACTGGAGAGAGGAGAGGTTAGAAAAGAAGGAAAGAAAGGTTGGAGAGACAGCTCAGTGGAATAAGTGCTTGCTTAGGGAAGCACAGGGACCCAGGTTCAATTCCCAGCACCACACACCATGTCAGCCTCAACCCCAGGTGTACTGAGCTGGTCAGCAGGAGCAGGCATAATAGCACACACCTATAATTCCAATGCTGCAGAGATTGAAACAAGAGGATAACTGTGAGTTGAGATTCATAGTGAGAACCTGCACAAAATTTAAACAATATAAGGAAGGAAAATAAAAAGAGTTAATATTCGTAAATGAGAAGATTTTGATGGACATGTTTAAATATATCTTTGTTTGTCTGATGGGAGAAATTAAAGGGTAAATAAGGACCACAGTTTATAACAGATAGTGCAAATAGAAAGAAATTACCCAAATTGTAAAAAGTATAAATGATGGGGGTGTGAGGAAAGGAAAGAAGGAAAGAAGAAATTAGACTGGAAAGAAGAAGATAAAGCAAAGCTTTTATAAATAAGCAGGAAAAGTGGATTGGAAAGGAAGAGAGGGGAACGTGGGAAAGGAAGAAGCAAGAAATATGTGTGCAGTTACAAATTTCTTCTAATGTGATCACTATGTATACATAAAATGCACCAATAAATTCTATTTGAAAAACTTATTCATTTGAATATATTTTACAGAAAAAAAAGAATATACATAGTATGTGAAAATTTTGTATACATGTTTAAGTGAAACATAGCTAAGATTTTTTTTACATTGACTGAGAGACTATCACACAACTCATCGAAAGAGATGAGCAAAGAAGGACAACTCACAATTTAAAAACAAAAGAAGTAAAGATTGAAGTGTAAAGATTCTTTGTACCTACTGGACTGACAAACATTAAAATTTCTGCACACATACCATACAGGAAAAAAAAATCAAGTTATGAAATCTTTTAAGACAGTTTTCAAAACCTAGCCATGTTTTATATTCACAAAAATCTCTCATTTATTTACATTTGTATTTTATTTGTTTATTTATTTGTTTGTTTGTTTGTTTATTTATTTATTTATTTATTTGGTACAGGGTCTCATTACACAGATCATACTCACAGGGGTCATCCTGTCTCAGCATTCCCAGCACTGGGATTACCAGTATGTGACACCAAGTCCTAGGGTTCCAGGGCCAGGACAGGATGTTGTATTAGGGGTCAAACTCAAGTCTTTCCACTTGCCAGACAAAAGCTTAGATTTCTGACCTACCTCCTCAGCCTCAAATTCACACAATTTGAATAAACCAATTTTACTCTAGGAACATACCTCGTCCATGTAATTGCACAAATTTGGAAGGTAGTCATTTGACATTTGTATAAAATAGATACAAACGGAAACAAACTATGTATTCCTTAATAAATGAATGAGATGCGGCTGTGGATATATCTCAATGGCACAGCAACTGCCTGCTGAAATCATGTATATGAATGAGAGGAACTTCAATGATATAGAACATCCCTGCAATGCCCTAAAACTACCTTTAACTTTTTAATTATGACTATATTCATTGGAAAAAAATAAATTTTGTGCACAGCTGCGAAATCATCAAAATATAAGTAAAAATCAAAGGTACAGTAGTTCAGTAATATTAAGGTGGATGCAAATGTGTATATATGTAATACACATTCATTGATTCTAAGATTTAAAATTGTGATTTATGAGCGTGGAAGATGTATTTTCAATTTCTAAACTGAAGCTTTCAGATTAGTTGGAATATTTACTCGGTGTGTTGTACACATAGCATTCTCTGTGATCAAAGAAATGAAAAAGGACATGAGCCATCAAGATGGTTCAGCAGTCTAAAGTGCCTGCTTAGGAAAGCTTGTACAGCAGCAGGGACCGAAGTTTGATCCCTGGCACCACCTGCTGGGCCAGTCCCACCCCCAGGGCAGGCTGATCTGGCCATAAAAAAAAGAAAAGAAGTAGAGCAGTGATGAATATTAACTGAGCATTCATGGTATCAGAAGCATTTCTTTTTTTAACTATACATGTCTGCTTTCTTCTACAACAACCATTTAAAGGTGATCATTATTTCTGTTACTTAAAAATAAGGAAAGTAAAACCCAGATATATTATTTTGTTTGGTTGATATCAAAGCTAATTCATGCTAATGAGCCTAATTATGGGCTCATAATGACAGTAATAATATTTATAATGATATCAACTGCTACACACACATACAAACACACACACACACACACACACACACACACACATATATATATATATATATATATATATATATATTCATTTGATTGAATTCATTTGATGAATTTCATAGCAGGTCTCACTGTGCAGCTTGGATTCCTAATGATCCCCAGGTTTTCATGCTCCCTAGCACTGAGATTACCTGTGTTTACCATACCACCATGCCCAGTCTTGGTATCTGACTCAGTGTGCCCAGAAGTGTGGCCAGTGTAGCATGGGGTGAACAAATATGTCATATATCTATGTTTTCCACGCTTGTCATTACCAAACTGCTATTTGTAATTAAAGAAACTGCCTTAAGTAGATTATATAATTTATTAAAGGTAACTGTGCAGTAATTTAAACACATTCCATTCTACTTCTGAAGAACTACCTATCTACTACCCTAGCTTGTTTAATGTAAATAAAATTTCCAGAAAGTAAAATATGGAACTCAAGATCCCAATTAGAGCTTTTTTTCAATAGTCCTTATGAGTTGTTACCAATAAGTGAAGAAAACAATGCTGTTAGAGGTTCAGTCAAGAAAATAAATGTTAGCTTTTTATTGCTGTGAGCACATGTGAAAAAAACTTATAACTAATACTGGAAAGATATATTTTCGTTCCTGATTTCAGAACCGGGTTGCTTGGATGCATGGCTTTTAGACTCAGAGATAGTTAGAATTACCACCATGGGAAAAAACCATGGTAGAAGAAATCTATTCACCTCAAGGCCTTTCACCACCAGAGGGAGCAAGCCAGCCAGACAGATAGTGGCTGAGACTATATGTAGCTTCCTTTGTCATATTCCCATGGCCTACTACCTTCAACCAGTTCTTACTCGCTAAATTGTCATAATCATCTAATAATATAAAAGTATGATATAAATATTTCGTTCCACATAGGAAACATAACCAAAGAATACCGTGATGTTTCTAGTTCATCTGGTGATGGCAATAAGGAAAAGAGGTATAAGTGAAAATAACATTAGAAAATAATGTTTTCGAACATTTTTAACTTTTACATTTATATGAAACACCCAGACTGAGATGACTATTAGACAATAAAATGCATCGTACTGATGCTGATTTCTACTATTGTTATTGGTCACAACACTCACTTCTAAATCTCAGCATTATCTTTACTTCCTTCTCTATAGAGTATGACAGAATATAAACTAATCCTATGAAGGGAAACATAGATTATCATGTATCTATTTTCAAATTTTTGCATCAAAATTTTACATTCTTTTCATAATTACTGCCAATGGAAATGTTGCGATATGGTCAAAACTCTAATATAATATTTTCCCCAATCTGTCCATGTAATTCTTCAATATTGTTTAAAATGTAGCACAATAACTGATCTTCATTCTATCCATGTTGCATATTGTTTCTATGATAACGTTTTTAAGGACAGGGAAGGAGAAAAAGAAAAACAAGCCCTCTTAATATGTACAAACTAAAACTCAAATGCAGAATAGTGCTTAAAGTTATCCATGACTTTCTTTTTTTCATCAATATTATAAAAAATCAATAATTATATAGCATATTAAAAGTAGACAACTATCAAAGTGTGAAAGATAGGAAATGTGAATTTTAAAGAAATATTTTTTGAATGAGTACATAGAATGAGATTGATAATAGATTACACATTGAAAATAAATTATTCACAAACTTAAATGAATATAACAATAAAAATTGTCTGAAATAAAAAAGAAGAAAGTGGAAAACATTTTACTTTCAGTGTGTGTGTGTGTGTGTGTGTGTGTGTGTGTGTGTAACCGGGAATTGAACTTAAGCCCTTGTACTTACCAAGCAAGCACTTATGCTACTGAGATATTTTCCCACCCGCTACTTTTAGTTTTCAACGTTATGTTTGCTAAGTATCGGATTAGATAAGGACAAATTTTTTTCTTTCAGTGCTTTCAGTAGTCTAATTTCACATCCACTTATTCTATTCTTTGCTAATATCCTTTGATAGTTATGGATAAATATAGACATGCATGAGCTCGAGGTGTATTTTGGAAGTTGAATTTCATAGAGAAGAAATATGGAAAATAAGTTCCTTTTTGGCTAC
Organism: Myocastor coypus; assembly: GCA_004027025.1. NCBI lineage: Eukaryota > Metazoa > Chordata > Mammalia > Rodentia > Myocastoridae > Myocastor > Myocastor coypus. Next base: position 13,287 of record PVJA010036506.1, read on the forward strand.
TCAAGTAGCACTTGCCAGAAGAGAACTAGGTTAAAGAGAAGATGAAATACTATGACTTCGGTTTCACACTGCTGAGATTGAAATATATTTCTTATATCAAAGTGGAATAACTTAAGGTTATAGATATAAGTATAAACCCCATTCTTGAGTTGGTACTGGAAATCTGAAAGCCTTTGGCATGTTGTTGGCAAAGAATATCACTGACACAAATGAGACTCACAAAGGAGAACATTAAGAATCAAAGAAATGTGAACCTTCAGTTTTAAGAGAAGGGAATAAACTAGACTCTAACCTTGGCACCTTAGTAAGGAGTTGAATAAATTTTTATCTGCTTATTTTTTTAAAGGAGATGTACCTGCTGGAGATGTAGTTCACTGTGAAGAACCTACATTAATTCCATTTTACTGAAGAATAATGGTAGAAAAAGACGAAGCAAAAAGCAGCAAGATAGAAATTTGAAGCATAAAAGCATGCCATGGGCTGCTTTGTGGCTCTATGCCCAAAAGCTAGTGAACTTGATCATTTACCATCTTTAGGACAAGATTTCTACCTGTAGCATTAGCCGCTGGCATGTATATAGTTGGCTGAAACCACACGCAACGGTTGAATATATTCACTTATTAGTCCTGCTTCAAGCAGAAATCTACCTTGTATCTCTCTGAAAGACTGAAGTTCAATGTAGACATTTGGTATTTTATTAAAGAAAAACTCTGCTGCGGAAATTGTTCAACATCTGAAAAAAATATATATATAATGGTCACAAGATATAAATTGCTCTTATTTGTGGATCAAAATAAATGTTCAATATTTTTATAATTTTCTGGATATGAAGAAACTAGCAATTGTGTTATTTTAATAACCAAGCATTCACCGACAATTACTAACCAAAAATACATTTCAAGAATCAACACTTTATGCTATGTGTACAAGTATAGCTGGCCTCCACAGAACCACTTATTTACTTTGATACATAGAATTGTAAGATATATTTGGCAAGGATTAAAAATGAACAGAGACATGCAGATAATAAAATATTAACAACAGTGAGAACAACAATAATAGTAATAGAATCACCATTTGTGATTTCTTAATGATTCCTATCTGGGACTTTCTTCGATGATTAATTTTATGTGGCAAACTGAATGAAACATGAATATGCAAATATTTGGTCAGACATTATTCTTGATGCATCTCCCAGTGTATTTAGATGCGACGAACATTCAAATAAGGTATACTGAGTCGATTGTTGCTTAACTTTGGATGTCTGTTGTTCATGCTTTTGGAGTAGAGTTGCAATACTGCCATATTTTTTTTTTTTTACTCTCCAAAAAATTGTGGGCACTCTGTAAGTGAGTTAAAAGCTACTCTACTATTTGCCAGTATCAAAGTAGTAGATACTTCCAAAGTAACTCCTTTTTTAATCTCCTGCTAATTTCCACCCTGGGGATACTGGGAATGTGTGCCAGGCAAAGAGCTAAATTCCCTTACTGAAACAAATTTCTGGAAGTAAGAAATTCATAAAACTCATAAATTGGTGTGAAAATTGTAAGGCTGAGATTGGGGTTAGTCTCTAGTGTGTGCTCAAAGGTCCAACTAATAGACAGTGGGTCCCAACAGCCCTACTGGGTATACAATATACAAGCTTCCTTTTGCTTATCCTATTTAGACTTTAATTCTCTGTGAGGTGAATTGTGAACTCTCACGATTATCATGAGGGCTGGAAACTCCTCTGTCAAAGCCTGTCATAAGGCTCCACTGAATATTAAACTATTTGTGTGAGGTTTTCTCTGTCAGGCAGCATGGCTAATCTTCTCTTCCTTAGATTTATGTTGATAGATTTACTGATCAATTTCAAGTTATGATCCTAGACTACATTTTTATTATTACAATTTTATTTAAATAGTGAAAACAAGAACAAGAAAAACAAAAGCAAATACAGAAAAAGGGTAATGTATAACAATACGTTATAGATTTTCAAAACTAGAATAGTTGGTTAACAGTGATTGATGTTATCTATTTTTATCATCAAATCTATTGATTGCTCAGATTAACAGATATGGCTATATAAGATGGGACATATGATTGAATATTACGACATCCTTTCAAGAAATCTGAATTTTTGTTCTCTCATTTTCTTTTATTACTTTTTTAAACGGAAAAAAAAATTACTTTAAAGAGAGTATAGTGATGATTGATATGACACTAGAAACAATACACATACAGAAGACCGAAATGACACGTATTCCAAGCATAGTTTTATTATGACACATTGCTGTTCTCATTGTAGTTACTTTGTTCACAGATATCAGTATAAGCAGTTAGTCATGGTGGGAGTTCTACTGATTAACTGCTATTTTCAAGAACCTGATGGAAGTTCTTAGGACAATTGCCTCATCTTTCTTGCATATATACATATATGGTTTTGCCGCCACCTTGTTTCTTAAATTTTCTCCTTTCTCTCTTTTTTTGTTTAATCCTCAAGTTTTGTTTTGTTCCATTTAATGATGTCAGTTATACATTTCAGTTTTTATTTCTTCTTTAGAGTTCTTACACTAGGGAGACAATATGATGTTTACATATGTGGATCTAGTCTAATTCACTTATGAATAGAGCCTCAAGTTACATCCACTTACGAAGACAATGAGTTTGTTTTTCTTTATAGATGAATAATACTCAGTTGTATAAAAACACCACATCCTTCTCAACCATTCTTGAGATGATGGGCGATTTGGTTATTTCCAAGATTTGGGTATCACAAACCGCGCTGCTATAAACATATGCACACACCTAACATTATGGCATGATGTTTTCAGTACTTTAGGGAAAATTCCCAGAAGGGTGTTAGCTAGATTAAATAGAATATTCAGTCCTAGTTTCCTTTTTATTTTTTATGAATTTTAGGACAGTGTATACAGGATGTACAGGGTCTCACTACTGTTTTAAGCCAGTCTCAGGTTTTGGAGTTTCCACAATTATTTCCAAAATAGTTGCACCAGTCCGCATTCCCATCAGCAATGGAAAAGAGTTCCTTTCTCCTCTACATAATCTCCATAAAAAAGTCAACCAATTTTTTGTTGGTTGATTTCTTTGTGATACCCATTCTTTCTTGGGAGAGACAGTATATTAATATTGTTTTAACTCATAATTCTCAAATGGCCAGTGATGTGGATGTGGAGCATTTTTCATATATATATTTGCCTCTTGCATTTCTTCCTCTAAGAAGTGTGTGTTCATCTCAAATGACCATTTTTGCATTGGGTCTTTAATTTTGGGGGCCTTAAGGGTTTTAGTTCTTTAGTCCTAGATAGAAGACATTGAGTGATTATTAGTTAAAATATTTTCCAAGCTTGTTAAGTTTCTTCTCTTTCTGTTGGTAATTTCCTTTGATGTGCAGAAAATTCATAGTAAGCGGAGGTCCCAGTTGTTAATTTGTTGAAGTATTTTACGTGTAGACTGATTTTTGTGCATGAAATCCTTGCCTACCCCTACATGTTCAAGATTTCCATCTACTTTCTCTTAGAGGAGATATAGTGTTTCGGTTTTAATGTTTAGATCTTAATCTATTTTGACTTTAGTTTTGTGGATGTATAGAACCGGGTCTAGTTTTAGTTTTTGGCATGAAAAGAGTCAATTTTTTCAGCCCCATTTGTTGTAGAGACTATCATTCTTCCACTGAACATGTTTGGCCCTTTTGTCAAAAATAAGATGGCTGAGTGTAATTGTAGTTGTGTCTTCATATTCTACCATATTCCACTGATCCTCACATGTATTTGTTGCCAGTATCATGTTGAATTTATTATGGTAGCTGTGTAGTATAATTTCAACTCAGGGATTGTACTGACTCTTGGCTTGCCTTTGTTGCCCAGGATGGCCTTGTGATTCTAGGTCTTTTCCAGTTCCAAATAAATTTTAGCAATCATTTCGCTAGACCTAGGAGGTGTATCGGTGGTATTTTGATAGGGACTACTTTGAAACTGTGTATCAATTTTAGGTGTATGGTCATTTCACAATATTTGCTTTTCTTATCCATGAGCAAGGCATATTTTTCCATTTTCTGAACTCCGTCCCAATCCCTTTTTTCAGAGTAATGTATATTTCATTGAATACATCTTTTACTACTTTATTTAGATGCATTCCTAGGCATTTCATTTACCACTGTGGTATTACAATGCATATTATTTTTTTAATTTCTCTCTCAGATTGTTATCTTGTAGAGGAATGTTATTGAATTCTGGACATTAACTTCATAACCTGCTATACTACTGAATATGTTTATTAATTCTAGGAGTTTCTCAGTAGAGGTTTGTGGGTCTTGGAAGTGGAGTATCATGTCACCTGGAAATAATGATCATGTACCTTCTGCTTTACCTATTCTAATTCCTTTTTGCTCTCTCTTGTCTAATGGCTCTAGATAATGTTAGAACTATATTGAATAGTAGTAGTGATAGAGGACATCCATGTCTTGTATCTCATCTGAGAGTAAAAGATTTCTGTTTTTCTCCATTCAGAATTATGTTATCATTTGGATTGTCATAGATAGCTTTTATCAGATTGAGTTATCGGCCATTTCTTCCAATTTTCTGTAGTGCTTTGATTATGTTGGACTTTCTATTGAGATGATCATGTGATGTTTCAATTTGGCTCTATTGATAAAGTTTGTTGCATTTATAGATTTGCATATGTTGAACCATCCTTGCATCCCTGGGATGAATACTATCTGCTTATGTTATTTAATTTTCTTGATGATTTGCTGTATGTTAATTGCTTGGGTTTTACGCAGGATTTTTGCATCTATGTTTATTAGGGAAATTGGCCTGTATTTAACTTTTTTAGCTGCATTTTCTCTGGTTTCTGTAGCAGTATAATGCGTGCTTCCAGGAGTGATTTATAGAGTATTACTTTCTTTTCATTTTCACTAAACAGTTTGAGGAGTACTGGGATTATATCTTCTGTAAATTTCATGTAGAATTCAGCTTTTAATCCATCAGTACCTGGGCTTTCCTTTGTCTATAAATGTTTTATTACAATTTTAATTTCATTGACTGATATTGGGTTATTGACAGTTCTTATATCTTCTTTGCTTCATTTATATTCCCCTTGCTTGCTTTATTTTGAGAGAGATGGGTGTTCCCACTCAGATGGCTGACACAGACAAAAGATCTACCAACTTCTATATATGGTTTCAGGGTAAATCCTGAGAGGATTTGACTGACCTTGTCAGATATAAAAGTAACATTAGTTTGTTGTGTATGTCTTGCTTTATCTTGGTCTTAACCACCTAGCAGGAAAGTCTAATCATGAGGTATAAAAAGTAAAGCTGTATTATTATGCTGAGCTATAAAAGGCTCAAGTTAACAACTTCTGACATGGCCAGTTCTGATGATAACCCACTACTATTTTGGACTACTGGACTACATTGGGTTATTTTGATGAATTTATGCACTTAACAATATTTCAATGGAAAAAATTTCCTTTATTCCCTTTAATAAACTGTGCTTTGTTTGTTTCCCACTGCTGTGACCATGGAATTTATTATTTTCAGTACAAGTATTTGAATGCAGAAGAACATTGGGAATAGGCCTAATATTTGCTATATAGACTAATTGTTCTATCAAATTATCTTTTCTAGAAGAGTATTTGAACACATCACATCTTAGATTTATTCATTTATACTTTAATACCCATGACTATGATGCAATAAAAGTAGCAATGAGTTTAAAAATAAAACTAGTCTGGAATCACTGTCACTTATTATAGAAGTTAGGTGGTCAAAATCAATTTACTTGTCCTCCTAAGGCTTAATTTTCCCCATTGAAATAATAATGACACTGCCCGCATTCACTTACTCGATGTCATACACATTTTCTTGAAACGGAGGAAAATGAATAAATAAGCAAATAAATACAAAAATATTAGGACATAAAACACAACTTACATTTATTTTCTTCTTCACTGTAACTTACTGGTTGAGGTTTGAAACCCTATTATTTGTTTATGAGTTGGAATTGAAAGGCCACTTTAGTATCAATGCAATTTTATTCATCCACAAATTAAAATCAAAGTAGGTTTATGAGAAATATAAAGAAACTTACATTATAATACTTCAGCTATTTTAGTAATATAGTCTATAAAAAGGGCATTACTTTAGCTGCTTAAATCATTTTATTAAATAAATTTTACCTTGTATATAGTTTATCTGAAAAATAAAACCTAGCTCTTATGATTTAAACAGAACTGTATTGAGATTAAAATGATTGTTTCTCTTCCCGATGAATATAGAATGAATTACCAAACCTCAGGAAATACAAACTACTGTATTTTTATTAATTAAATGTATTTATACATTTTTCTTATATATAATGTTTACATTCATTATAGGGAATTGCATTCTGTATTTTTCACTAGTAATGTAGAATGCTTCATTTGAGGGAGAAATTTTATTTTACTTTAGTTTGTTTTATGGCTGGCTGAGTCTGCCCTGGGAATGGCCTATTGCAGCATGTTGTGCTTGGAATCAAACTGCAGTCCCTATGGTTGCCTAAATTTTCCTAAGCAGATGCTTTAGGACACTGAGCCATCTCTCTGGCCCCTAAGCCAAATATTTTAACATAAAATATTAACATTTAATTTTATTCTTGATATTTAAATAAATAAAATATTCTACTACAACTATTTTCATTTTGATGCTCAAGTTATTCATTTTGAAAGATTGCTTTGCTCTGTTATGTAATACACTGCTGATACAGGTGGTTTGAGGTTGTTGCTAGCATTACAAATTCATACTTACAGATCTGTGTGTATCATTGATGAACTGAAAACTTATTAGCTTGAAACTCTGTGGGGATTAAACAAAACAAAAGAATACAAAGTTAAATAAAGTCTCCATTGAATCTTTAAGGAAATGCTATTTTTCTGATGGAATGTACTTCACAATATAAAACTAAAGAATAATTTTTGAATTTTATTTCAAATTTTATTTGCTCTAATGTTCATTAAGCTAAGAAAATGAGATCAGCACTCATCTCAACTTTTGTCCTCAACTAAACATCTTTGAAGGTGATACACATATTGGGCCTCACCTAGTTTTAATGCAAGAAATGGTTGTAAACTGGGCCAGAATGAAAATATAGCAACTGAAGGAAATAATACAAGAATTAGAATGATGTTAAACCTTTTTATGGTTTGTATCTATTTGTCCCCAAAGAGCCTCATACAAATTGTAGGGTGGCCAAGCACACAGCTTGAGGGATGGGGTCAGAGCATTAGGGAAGGGCTTGAGGAGCTGGGCTAGAGAGGTGTCAACCGTTAAACCAAGAACATGCTCCTACCATGTACATCCTCAGGCCTGGGGGCCTCTTTTGATGGTATGGAGTGGAACATCCTTGACATGGAGGTACAGTAGGTCAAGACCTTGCTATGCAATACAAGCTGCTTTAAATTATGAAACTTTCAATAACTAAGCCAAATAAGCTTTTCCTTCCATAAGTTTTCATGTCAAGTACTTGTCCTACCAATGAGAGAAGAGTAACTAATACAGACCTTTTAAGAAATCAATGCACACATGATCGTCTCAATTGATGCCGAAAAGGCCTTTGACAAAGTGCAACACTCATTCATGTTCAAAGTCCTACAGAAAATTGGAATAGAGGGCCTCTACCTCAACCTGATAAAAGCCATCTACAACAAGCCAACAGCTAGCATAATTCTAAATGGGGAAAAAATGAAGTCTTTTACTCTCAAATCTGGTACAAGACAAG
>PVJA010036507.1:0-21042 GCA_004027025.1 Myocastor coypus
TGCAATACTATTTTCAATTTTATTATTACATTTTTATGTGAAATTTTTAACAAAATAACACTTGTAAAGTCTTGGCTTCTTAAACATTTATGCTTTTAATATTGTACATATATACAGTATAAATATAAGATTTTCTTAGATACAGTCATCTTTCTCACAGAAAATGTAAATATCTGTCAGAAACCAAACCATGACTATAAAGCTAAATTTGAAAATTCTTCTACAACTAATGTATATACAAATTTAATCACTTTAATTGCTAATTGTGATATAAACAATGTTCTTTTTTTCTTTATATTTTAGGGAAGGGTTTTCAGGGTATCCAGGGTCTCACTACTAGAGTAGAGTCATAGTGATCCGCCTGTTTATGGCCTCCCAAGACCTGGGATTACAGGCATGCTTGCCAGCACAACCAGTGTCAATTACCTTCTCAGCAGGCCCTGAAGGCGGGGCCAGCAAGAACTGCCTGCCTTTGCACAAATAAATTTTTGAGTGTCATTTCTTAAATATTTTCTTACTCTTAGACTTTCTGAAATTAAAAGCCAATCAGCAAGCCAAATAAATGATGAATGGTACTTATTTAAAGACAATGCCTTTTTAAGGATGCATCAATGCATTCTGTCAGGATGGAAAATGGATTTAATCTGATAGCCGCTTCCTGACAATTGATACTGATAACCACAGTGCAGTCTTAAGAATCAGTTAGGGAGCTCAGATATGGTCAATAGAAGTAAACTCAGTGAGTGATTAGTGTTATGACCCTTATGGGGCAAATTTTTCTATCCTACTTTTAAAATATATCTTTCACCTCTTTCCAGTAATTCCGGACCTGTCATTGATGTGAAAAGCTGAGTGTCTTTCCAAGATAAACGTATTTTCAGCCAACGTTAATCAAATGGGCTCAATGGATCCGTAGAGTAGATTAAATAAATTAATTAAACATATTCGCTTTTCAAGAGACTGCTAGTGTGTTGATAGATTCCTCTAGTATTCTTTGGAATGGTCACAGTAGAATAAAAGCTTTCACTTAGCCCTAGGTAAGAGAATATAATAGCAGGTCTAGGAAGCTTTCTCTGACAGTATTCCTTGTTGCAGGCATAAGAGGATATGGATTTGACCACTTAGAATAAAATTAAAATTAAAATTAAAATTACAAAATACTGAAAACTGTCCCTTTTCAGCCCTTTTCTTTATGCTTACCTGAAAATATGTGATGGTTCAGATTATTTGTGAAAAGTAATGCCAAGAAGGAATAAGGCATTTCTAGGATAATGTTTACTTACTCAATAAACTGAAAAATATTAGCTAATTAATATTCTTAGGAAGAAATATTATGTGAATCTAACCAGGAAAACTTGAAAAACTGTTATGTCAGGAAAACTGTGTGTATAGGTTTGGGGAAATTTTATTTTCAAAAACTGTCTATAGGGCTGGGAAGATAGCGCAGTAGATTAAGCATTTGCCTGGCAAGCTCAAGGACCTGAGTTTATTCCTCAGTTCCGCAAAAATAAATAAATAAATAGATAGATGATAGATAGACAGATAGATAGATAGATTGCCCTTCTCTCAGAAAGTTTACTTTCGTTACCTTTTTGTTTGAAATAACATATCTAATATTTTCCTTAGATGAGGAATTATACTATGAATAAATGTAATTTAAATATATTATTACATCATGGTAAAATAAGAATCACTTTAAGGATCACATTTTCGTTCGTTTATTTTTATGACAGAGTCTACGGATCTCTCTACACAGATGGACTTCTAGTGATCCACCTGTGGTCAGTCTCCCAGGACCTGGGATTATTGGTGTGTGAAACCATGCCCAGTCTGAAGTACCGCATTGCGCGCTCCCGGTAGGTCAACGGATCAAACCCTGGCTGCTGGGCCTGCTTGCAGGTGCTTTAATGCACTGAGCTATTTGGAAGGCCCTGTACTTTCACAGTTTTAACTTCACTCCTTTTACTTTTCTTTCATGTTTGCAAATTTGAATTTCAGTTACAAAAATATATTTCTACTATGACTTTCTTTCTTTCTTTCTTTCTTTCTTTCTTCCTTCCTTCCTTCCTTCCTTCCTTCCTTCCTTCCTTCCTTTCTTTCTTTGTATTTTAGGGAAGAGATCAGACTCGTAGTAATCTGCCCATTTGCAGCCTCCCAAGAACTGGAATTACAGGCGCACACCAGCACGCTCAGTCTAATTACCTTTTCAGCACACCCAGAGGTAGCACAGCCACGGAAGGCTCCGGGATCAAACCCCCACCCCTCTGCCTGCTTATAGGTGCTTTAATCTGCTGAGCTATTTGGCCGGCCTTCTATTATGACATTCTAAACAAGCAAACCAACCAAAAATCTACCTGCTTGTTACTAGAAAATACTTTTCTACATTAGCTTACTTATTTAGTAATTTTAAAGGCTTAGGTGCATTCCTAGTGAGATATTCTAACATTTTTTCCAGGTATTTGGTTATCCCCATAACTTACCAAAGCTTTTGCAAGGTTTTACTCCACTTACATCTTTCCCTTTTGTCCAATCTTGTTAAATCGTTGGTTCAACTTTTCAGTCTTCGAATGTTCTTTCTGTATCCCCTTCTTTCTCTCAGGATTTTCACCTCTTTGATCTCATACTTCATGTCCGTGCTGTTGCATGTATGCTTACTTCTTTGGAGAGCGTGGTCTTCTGCCATTTGTTTAAGAACAGCAATCCACTTCATAGTAGTAACCATTCTCCTCAATTTTCATTTCAAAGCTATTTAATCAAATTTTATTTTTACAATTAAGTCATGTTCCTTCAATTCTAAAAACAGTTTTGTATTTGACTTTTGCTCATGTGATAGATGATAAGTTTCATGAAATTCACAATTAGTTCAATTTCAACAGAAGTCAACTGTCATGTTTGCTTATATAGATTTTCCATATTCAATATATATATGAATTAGCATTGATATCAGTGGCATTTCTGAGACTTTTTCTGAGCTGTAAACTAGTAGGAATATGTTAAGATAGGTTTTTTTCATTTTTGATTTTTCTATGTAGATTCGTCATTAAATAAAATGCCTAAGAATTTTGGGAAAAAATAATTATAAATATATAAAGCTGCACTTAATAATTTTAACTTCCTAAATAATAGAATAGCAATTATGACAACATTCACAACAGAAATTGAAAAAAAAAATTATTCCAGGACTTTGGCCTATAGGTTATACCCACCTTTCGACATGGTACCTGTATAATAGTACATAAAAACAAGAATAGTAGCTGCCTTCTTTCCTATGTGATAAGGTGGGTATCCAAGGCTGTGTTATTTTAATTAAGTTATATAGCTATCTACATTGTAGCTCCTCGATTCAATTCAGTGCAATATGACTACTAATTTCACGTTTTATCTAAATAGCACATTTTGCTATTCCTTACTCTCTTTGTTATTACTACATGTAATCATGTTACTTAATTGTTTTAATAGAAATATTTTCACATATTATTTTTCCAGATCAATGATAAGTACTCTCCACATACATATACATATAGAATGATGATAAAATTGTTTTGTATCTCCTGTTCTTCTACTCAAAGGTTTTTCTGTATACGTTGTTATCAGAAAAGTCTCTTTTTGAAATATATGCCATAGTTTGGCCACAATTAGAGAACAATTGTCTACTTTGCAGGATATCTTCTATGTGATAAATTTCCATTAACTGTAAAACAGAACCAATAGTAATCTCAAACTACTTTTCAGGGACTGTGAGCAAACATGTACTGGTAAGTCATTAAGATCGCAACTTGTCAGCCAGTGAGATAGCTCAGTGGTCTAAAGCGCCTTAGGCAAGCTTAGGCAGGTGCAGGGGATCACAGTTCAATGCCTGGCACCACATGCCATGCCAGCCCCACCCTCAAGATGGGTTGAGTCAGCAAAAGAAAAAGGATTAAACTTTGCATTGAAAATTACTGAGGTTACTGGATAAAGGAGCTGTACAAATTGTATGATAAAGATCAAAGAGATGAGAAAGTCATAAGAAACTATTAAGCAAAAATATGAGAGAAACCAAGAATTCAGTGGTACATGTAATATATGGAGACAGGATACATTCAAAGTTTGAAATTTTTGAATGTTTTTTTTTTTTTTCTTGAAAGGTATTAGGAGGACAAGAGAGAGCAAAGTAAAAGTCAAAGACATGCCAAATGGAGGCTGTATTCATTAATCATTTCATTTTTATGGTGAACTTGATCCAGAAGTCAATACAGCCTCCCCTTAGCTCAGAAAGTTTAGAAAATAGATGTTCTTTTAGTTCAAAACGTATTCTGGGAAGACAAGGAAATTCAACTGTTGAATATATTTGAGTAAATACCTAAGTGGAAATTTTCTCTGGAGGCAGCACAGTCATTTCAGCTGCTCAGAAGTCCTGTCACTATTGTTCAAGAGCAGTGAGTTATATTAAGTGAAACTTAAGCAATCGCATAAGTAGCAACATCACAAAGCAATAAACTGTAAAAGAAAAACAGAAGTGGAAATACATTCACATAGTTATCAGACATATTGAGTAATCAGAGAAAGAGAGATATTATTAAAAGTAAGCTTGAAAACATTCAGGTAACTACAAAGTGTTACATCACTAACTTTATTTGACAAACCATCACATAAAGATGTAGAGAGATGTAAACTTAGCAATCACAACTGAAACTCAATGAGTAAATGTTTGGTATGCACGCCTTGGTGTAGTATGTTGTCTTAAGCCCTTTGAGGAAGGCAGGGTAATTCAAACAAGAGGAATAAGAAAGGATTGGAGGAAAGGGTCAGTGAGATGGATTTCTTATACCAGGGAACAGTCCAAGATATCAAGGCCAAGACGTGGGGGTGAATGAAAGTGAAAATTGGGAAAGATATGACATGTACAGGGACCTGGAAACCTCAATGAGTGTAAACATATGCCTTCAGCTAAGACTAACAGTACCAACAAGAATGAACATCAGGATAGGGAAATTAGAGGAATAAGACATGAGGGGGTGAAGGAGAACCAGTCTGTGTTCCCAAGGCGACTGTGAGCAAACATGTACTGGTAAGATTTTTTATAGTTTAAAAAATATCCTGTAAGCATTTGTGCACTAGTAAAATTGTTACATACTGCCCCTCCTCCCAAAAAAAAAGCTTGAAAAAAAAATAAAATAAAGACATAAAATAAACAGATAAATTAGGGAGCAGGAAGACATACAAAATATAATATCCAGATGAACTACAGTGTTCAAAATGCATGAGACTTTAGCGCAAAGACATAGTGGACCTGAAGAGGAAGCTCCATTTCTTTTTAATGAGAGACGAGGAAGAAAAGACATGAAGACTCAGGCAGCAGCATAAAAAGGATGGCTGAAACATTTCCAGAAATGATTCATAAAGTTTGCATTAATCAGTTAAACTTCCTTAAATCATTAGCAACTCTTTGCAAAGCCAGGTCATTTTCTCCTTAAGTTTCAATATTGATCATTCCATTTACCCAGGGTTGTTTCTCCCTTCAGGGCTATGTGTATCTGTGATTTCAGTGTTCTCTTTAGCCTGCATAGAAGAGGATGATAGCAATTCTGTGAGCTGTAAAAACTCGGGCCAGGAATTTAAAGTTGACCCAAGTGTCTCCAAAGCCCCATCTGAGGTAATTGATGACTTCATATGGAGAAAGAGATAAAATTGACTTTCTCTTTACTTGAAAGATTCCATCGTAAGAATAACTTTCCATAGCATTCATAAAAATAATCAATCATGTTTCATTGCAGGTCACATTTTGTTGAGCGAAAATCAATATCAACAGGAAATTGAAAGTATGAAGTTTGAAAGGAATAAAAGAAGATTAAAATCTAGAGATAAAAATGAAAATTCCAGGGCCCGGCGGGATGGCTCAGTGGTCTAAAGCGCCTGCTTGGGGAAGCTTGGGCTGCTTCAGGGACCGGGGTTCAATCCCCGGCACCACATTCTGCGCCAGCCCTGCCCTCGGGGCGAGCCAGCCATAAAAATGAGTGAATAAACAAACAAAGGTTCTGAAACAAGAAAAAAATAAATAAAATAAAATAATTAAAAAAAATGAAAATTCAAGAGCTCTCACATGTATACAAATGCAAATTATTTTATAAATTTAAATTACATTCACCATATTGTACTTTAATAATAATATTTTATCATTAAAATATAAAAGTAGAAAAAACCCTGAAGCATGTAAATCTATAAGAGCCAAGAATATGAAGTTACAATTTCCTACATTGATTATTTGTTTTTAACATTTCAGAACTGATCCTACTTAGGATAATCATTATAATAATAGGAAGAGCATGTGTAAAACAAGGGGGGATTGAGGAAAAACTGATGAGGCACTGCAGGAAGCAGAGGTAGGAGGCCCCAAAGTCCAGTCCTCCTGGACAACTTAGAAAGATCACGTCTCAGAATGAGGTACAAAGAGCTGATACTTGCAGCTTGGTAATGCAGTATCCTCAGGTTCAAGTCCCCATACCAGAACAAGAAATAACAAAAGAGAAAAATTCAAGAAAAGAGAAATTAAAAGAAAATTAAAAATTAATGAAATAGAGAAGATAAAATAAAATGCATAAATTGATATAGACACACACACATAAACCTTTGAGCAAAAACATAAAAAGCCAAGGTCTAAGTATCTGGGACTCAGAAGAACATATTTTTAGTAGACATTGATTAAAAAAATTATCCTCCTCCCTCATTCCATGTAGTACAAATCTCAGGTGAGTTAGATGTGATAATCAAACTAATAATCCTTTCAGGAGGAAATACAAAAAGCATTTTCATATATTTGAAATAAAAGGAAAAAAGATACCTGATAACACCAATGTTTAACAAAATTGAAAATGTGATAAATTAAATTAGTAATGTCATGTCATCATAAATCAGAAATAGCCATGAAATACAGAATATGGATATGCTTGCAATATATAACCAAGTGAAACTAGTAAATATATTTTACACAAACCCTACAAAATTATTTTTAAAATCCTGGCAATTGAACATGAAAATGAGAAGCCAGTCAAATAGCTCAGTGGATTAAAACCCCTGCTTAGGCAGAATGCAGGGATGAGTGTCTCCATGGACCTGTGAGGAATCAGCGTGGGTCCTAGTGGGAGAGTGGGGATTATAGGAGGAAAACGGGACAAGAGACACTAGAAATGGAGACAAGACAGGATTTTGATCAAGTCTCCTTTATTCAAAAAGGCACTAGGATCGACAGGACGCTGGAATGAGGTAATTTCCGCCTGTGACATCAGCATGTATCCTAGGCAATGGTGGTGACCTGGAAACACATCAGCAGGTATCCAAGGCAGCGGGGGAGGATTTAGAACATGTGATTTATGGGAAAATAGCAGCGGGTAGGAAAATAGAAACCTAACTAGAGGCTATCGCGAGATGAGGCTGTCGCAAGATGATGATGTCTTTACAAAATGGACGTCAGCAGTTTGGGCTCCCACAGATGAGGGGTTCAACCCCACAGCATCCCATGCTGACCTACTCCTGAGGTGCTTTGAGAGGGCAATTGAGACTGGGCATGGTGGTGCATGTCTGTAATTCCAGCTTTTGGGAGGCTGTAAACAGGAGGATAACTATAATCCAATCTATGTAGTGAGACCCTGTCTTAAGGACATAAAAAAAGAAAATGAGTAAGAAATAGAATACGGATTTATGAAATAAACAAAATACAAATTTTTACTAAATAGAATAAAAAATAAGTTATATTCGTGATCATTAAAATGCAAGCCAATGCCATCAATATTCATTTTCATACAATCTAATGTGGCAGCAATTATTCCAAATCAATAATACCAATTACAGTAGGATCATGAACCATTTTGCCCCATGAAAAATTTTTGCAAAAATATATATTAAAAAAAGAAATCAGCTCCATACGTGCAAAGTGAAGATACTCATACACTGAAATCAAGCTATTCCACACTTAGAGTATATTTATCAATATCGTAAGCATAGGAATACATGTACAAGAATAATTATAACAAAAGTTAGAATAGGAAGAAATTAACCTATTCTGATCTGTGATCAATAAAGATAATTTAATATTAATGAAGCAAGGAAACAAGGTTGGGTTTTAATTGGAATGTACTTAATTTCAATGAAAATAAACTGTCATAAAGGAAAAGGAAATAGTTAAAAATATACTATTACGTGAAAGACCAAAGAATTTCTGCACTGAAAATGTTGAATAGCAGCTCAATTAATATAAATGGTTTTATATATCTACATTAGAAATATATGAAAGTTAGTAAAATGAGTTGCATGGAGGTCAATAGTAGAGATTTGTGGGCAATACATAAAAATATGTGATTGTGACAAAATGTAGATAAGACTAATGTAAATTTCCAGTACTATTTTTGTATTGTATTATTTCTTTGGTATGAGAAGGATTAATTAGTATTTCTTTTAGGATTATTCATGCAAAACATTCATACTATAGTGTTTTACATAGGTAAATCATTACAAGTGTAATTTGTTTTATGCTGTCAGGTGTGATGCACCCTGAAATCCCAGGACCTGTCAGGCTGAGGCAGGAGGATCACCACAAATTAGAGCTCATCTTGGGCCACACAAAGAACTCTGACTGAACTATATCTTGAAACCTTATCTTGAAAAAAAATCAATAAAATATTGACCCCTTTTATCTATATGTTACCCTATTTTTTGTTACTCTATTTTATTTGATCAAATAATGAATAAATTTATCCTAAGTGTTTACCATGTGCTATTAGTATAATTTAACAGAAGAACACAACACTGCTTCCACAAATGCATCCTTTATCTTTCTAATTTACATTCTTACTTTAGTGTAATAGTGGTCAACTATGTGCCTCAGAACCTCTATGTGAGTGACACAGGAATAAATGTCTGTGTTTACTCCCTAGATATAATGAAAGGAAAGGTGTGTGTACCTGTAAAGAAGGTTCAAGCCAGGATTTTCATCAACATGATGCTCCATCTGACAGGTTTGGTGGTGTATGTTTACCTCAACATTACAGAGGAGGATCACCCATATCACCCTCGGATTTGTTTTATAAAAATCTTCTGAATTTTCTAGTAGAAGTAACCAGTTCAGTACAGTAGCAAATGAGAAACAGATCTGCCAATTTTGGAGGAGGTCAGAAATGAATCATTGGATTACTCATGTATGGGTGATAGAGACGACCCATTATGTTAAAATATATGTTTTCATAACTAAGATTGATGTGGGCACATACTGCTGTTGTTGCTGATAATGACTTTGTTGGCCATCTGAGCTAAAAGTCCCATGACAATGAAGTAGAGCAAGAGTTACACGACACAGACTCAGGGAATGAAGACTTCCTTGACTCAGATGGTGAAGAAAACAGCAATGTGAGCACATATACGACTATTTCAGATGTTGGAAATGGTCACACAATCAACTGGAGTGATGCAGCAGTTGAAAATATAAGGAAGGTCTCAGCAGGAGTAAAATGCATTGGAGAAAATATCACCACTCTCATTCAGCTTTGAAAAATGTAACAGGAATGTTCTTAGCTTCTGTTAAATACAACAACACTAAAACGCAGCTAAAACTTTTTTTTCTAACAATAGCCATATTCTGAATGTACTTATAATGTCATCTCAGTAGCTAAAGGGAAAGCATTCATGGATCTTCAGTACTTAGAAGGGATTTATCATGGAGATTATAGAATTGTAAAAGACTTTTGGAAAAGCAAGGAGTCAAAATATGGCACAAAAGTCTGTGAGTAAACATGCTACCTCCATCACCCAAAACAATGGGAATGTAACATTCAACAATTGGTTTAAAAGTTTTCATTTGATGTTACATTTGCCAACAGAGTATAGTTGACCAGCACAGGAATGGTATGCAGGAATTCTAAATGATACATTGTAATTTGAAAACAGAATTATAGAGTAAAATGTTTGGATTTCAGAAAGATCAACAAGGACAAGGTAAAAGAAACTGATACTGCTGATGTCTACATTGTAAGAAGATAAAAAAATATTACTAGGGAAACCTTCAAAAAATGAAAGCTTGATGGAAAGTTTCCAGAAGAAAACCAAAGGCAGAGTAGATATTGCTGAGTTACAAAGCAACTCTGATGTCACTCAAAATACAAACCATCAGCCAAGGTTGTGTTTTACTAAATCCTAAACATGTTTGGCAAAGACTGAAGATTACAAAGAATATAGCCAGAGCAAAATACCTCAGAAACGTTTTCTTACAGGACTGAGAATGAAATTCATAAGAGATCATGTATATCAGAGGATAAATAAAATATTTCTGCACATGTAACTATACACAAACATATTCAGACCTTATTGGTGAACTCACAGGTGAACAGGCAGGTGCAACATTCCAAAGACCTAATACAACATCAGGAGAACCAAAAAAATCTCTATTATTTCCTGCAAGAAGAGACAGGAAACAAAACATATATGTTATCCAGGTAAGAGATACTTCTTCATTAAACGTGAAATTTTCATGTGTGAAGACTATGTTAGGGGTCAGGTATAATTCTCAGCAGCCTAAGTGTCTGCCTGACAAGTACAAGGTCCTGAGTTCAATCCCTGACACAAAAAAAGAGAGACTACCATAGATGTGCCAATTGAAGCAAATGTATTTTTACTGTGGAACTCTGTGGGTATTTTCATTATAGTTCATGTAAGTTTTCATGTCTGATGTCAACATTTGTGTTTTAAAGCAAGTACACAGCTGATGTGAAAATGTTGATGTCTATTTTAAACACCCATTACTTGTGATATTTAATTTTATTGATAACCTATTTAGCAGTAAGTGCATATTATGCAACAGAGGAGCATGCTCTGATAAAACAGGAAAAGAGATGAAAAGGCCTCCCTCTTTAGAAAGGAAAGATATTTACATGTGCTATCAGTGTAAGCAAGATGAGTTCATGAACCATGAAGTTAATATGTGTGAAGACTTTCCTGGGTGTGACAGTGAAAGCCAAGATTATTTCTATAGTACACTTTTGTTTGCATCTACCTAGTAGACCATACAGATTTTCTTTTCTGATGTTATGCAAAAGAGTACACAGCTGCTGTGGAAATGATGATGTTTACGCTAAATGTATATTATATTTAAGAATTTAATACTTTATCTTATTGATATTTTATCTTCCTGTTTATGCACTGAGTAATATAATAAGAACCTTCTGATAAAAATATCAATATCAGTAAACAGTCAAGTGTGTCCTATGAAAGGCTAGAAAAAGCAAAACATACACTGCAATGTAAGCAATTCATGTGAATGGAAAGTGATGTTGGCCTGTGTGAAAGCTACTTTAGGTGGTCACTGAAGTAAAGATTATTTTTATAGCGTGCCATTGGTATTTTCATTATAGTTCATGTAGAACTTATTTCTCTTGTTCTTTCTTAGACTTTGTACACAAAAAACAGTCAATGTTGAAAATTTTGTTGGCTTTTTGTAAATAATAATTATTGAAAATTTCACACTTCATTTTTTATTATTTCTGTTAAGTATTCATTTTTTGGTTAAATAACACTTGTACAGTTAAAATTAAAAATGCATCAGTAAAATTGTTCTCAGACATAAATATGATTTGATACTCCTATGTGGAGCTTTTATGACAAAAAAAATGTGTTGCGCTCTACAAGGGAACATCATAGCATAAGTTACAGTCTATAAATTCAGTGCTTCATAGAGCAATGAAACTAAATTTGTCAGTGGAAGTTTTGTAGGTAAAACAACAACCAAAGGCAGAAAAAACACCACAATCTGAATTGTCACCGAATTGTGAAACTAGTGACTTTGAAACATCTAGCAAATATATTTTAGGAGTTGAGGAAAATACATATGATGAATACATATGTATAAAATGATATTATAAAAAGACAATATAACGATAAACATGGGTTTTATAAAAAACTTCAAATGCAAATCAAAATTTAAATTTACAACAATAACTAGCTTCCAAATATGTATTCTGTTATTATTGTTTCTAAATATGATCTTGGTTTATAATTTCACTATAGAATATAGCAGAAATCCTATAAAATTCTCACATATTTTATCACTATTTTAATATTTTAATATAACTAGTAGTTAAAATGCAAATAATAGTTATAAAAGTAAACAAAATAAAGCACTGAAGCATTACTTTGATATTCATAAGTATACTATTTCAAATAAATAAGGTATTTACATGTAAGAACATCTGTCATGTTTACCACTTATAGAAATGACGTAAACATGTCATAAATTATTCAGTCAACAAAATCACAAAGTTATTAAGTGTTATTCTAGAATAAAAGTGAGGCTCAATTTTGTATAATTTACACATAAGTAAGAAGTTCCCTTAAATTAGGTCAGGGATGACAAGCCTTTTAGAAACTGATTCCCAAACTGCAACACAACCCATTCCTTATCCCAAAGCTCCAACAGTGCAATTAAAACTGAATACTGGGGTTTTAGTTTTGATTAATTAAAAGAAAAATAAAATATCATACATGCTATAAATTGCCCATCAATTAATTATGCCCAAGTATTTCCTGATAGTTACTACATTGATAAAGCAGAACATTCATTCCAAATAAACTACACTCCACCTAAAATCATAAATAATACACATGAAGTATATCAATAAGTAAAGTCCATGAAGAAAAGAGAAATTGAACAGCTTTAGGTTATGGATATTGACTGAATGGAAGTTACATAAGATTAATAAACATGAAGCAAGAAGCTAAAAGAGTAGAACATCACAATCAAATGAAAGTAAGTCAACAGTAAAACATTTTTAGTTCTATACTTCTTATTTTTAAAAGAGAATACAAAGTACATTAAAAACCATACAGAACTTTATTAATCTGTGATAAGAACTCAATAGTCAATGTTAAAGTACATATTGTTGTCTTCCAATTTGTTATTCAGATTATGACAAATAAGCATGTAATATTATCCAAAAATTATTTTAAAAATTACAAAGGAGAGAGAAAAAACTAAGCACTGACTGTTCCTTTCAATGGACCAGCAGCTATTAGTAGTTCAATTATCCAATCTATCCTATGTACATACATATATATTTTTTCCTTCCTTTTTTCTTCCATTTCTTCTTTCTCTCATTTCAGTTGTTCTTCCCCTTGGAAGTTTCTTTTACTTTTATGGTATCTAATCTACCTTTCAGATCCTACTTACTCTCTCGGATTCTTGCACTCGGGAGTCTCAATAATATATTCATCCATGCAGGTCTGATTCGTTTCACTTATGAATATGATCTCTAGTTGCCTCCATTTACCCATAAAAGCCGTGAGTTTACCTTTTTTATAGATAAATGAAACTCCATTGCATAAAAATGCCACACCTTTATTCATTCTTCAGTTGATGGACATCTGGGTTGTTTCTGGTCATTAGCTATGAAAAAAGGTTTTGTTATAAACATGAGTCCACATATATTGCTTTGGTATGAGGTTTTCAGTTCCTCTGGAAAAATACCCAAGTGGGGAAAAAGGAACTCTTCTCTGCTGTTGTTAGGAGTGTGGATTGGTCCAATCACTGTGGAAATCACTATGGAGGTTCCTCAAAAACCTAAGATTAGATACCCATTCACCTCAGTAAAACTTTTAAAGAGAGAATGACTAAGTTACAGAAAGATGATTGTGCTAAGTTTTACTGGAATTGTTAGATTTTAAATATTCTAACTACATGTACAGTAAAAATGTTCTTAAAAATAAAATTCATTCCAGATTCTTTGAGAGGTCTTAACCAACTGCAGAACTCTGTGGTGTGGATGAGGCCCAGATTTCTAATTTACTTCTAAATTCTAGCAAATTTTTATGTGAAATATGAGGATCAATCTGCTTTCACATCATTGTTTCTGTCTTACAAATGCATGAAATCCCTTTGAAAAGAAGACCGGTCCTCCTTATTCTTGAATCAGGGGCTTCTGTTAGCTTTTCCACTTAAAACAGAGATGACTGCAATTTCGATGATATCCTATCCAGCGTCCGTGCTCTTCAGTTTTTCCTGAACTATTTTCATTCATTGTATTTTCAAAGTATCATTATTTGACGTGTAATATTCCATCTCTCCTGGATCGTAGTAAAGTTTTATTCATTTGGAATATCTTGCTGTTTTCCATTGATAGTGAGAAGAATCCACAAACTATAATATCACCATATATTACATCACTTAAACCTAAATAGATCTACTGTGAGATTTTCATTAGCTGCTACATTCTAGTCATTTGGATCTGTAAATAGGTAATGATAGCTATTCTGTCTATACTCAAAACATCTACTCCCAATGTATAAACTGCTACAGTGAACTCCAAGGCATCAATATTCTTCCTTAAAAATACTTAAGGAGGTTTCTGTCTGAATTCCTTACTAAAATTGAACAAACATTGGACTTTTAGGCACACTTACATTTAGGACACCTATTTTGGAAATTTGGTAATACCCTCCCGGATACGTAACGTTTGCATTTGTGTTTGTCTTTTGTTTGTTTTTGTATTTATGAGCCAGAGTTTCATGATACAGACCAGGTTGGCTTTAAACTCGGGATCACTTTCCTGTGTGCTGGGATAACAAACATGAGCTACTGCCATGCCCTGCTCGCAGTACATTCTTGCTTTATGCTCATTTGGTTTCCTCATCACCAGCTCAAATGACAGTTGTGCAGAATGTAAATAGAATAGATAAACTAAGCCTTTAACTCAGATGTAAATAAAAAAATTGAAAGTATAAACAATGATTAAATTAAGGTAAGATAGAAAAGAGAGATTCCTAAGCATACTATGCAGCACATGGAAAGTCAGTCTCTACTTGGTTTGGTTCCAAATTTGTTCTCTCTGCAAAATATTAAATATTTGCAGAAAGGTATGTTGCATAAATTGAAAAAGGGAATAATAGAGCAACAAAATCATTATTTTTTAAAGTTTTTTTTTTTTTTTTTTTTGTGTGTGTGTGTGTATGTGTGTATTTTGTGCACAGTCTTACTATGCAGCTCAGACTCATGGTGATCTTTCTGTTTTCTGCCTCCCCAGCACTGGGATTATAGGCATGTGCCACCATGTCCAGTCTTGGTCTCAGGCTAAGCATGCTTGTGGGTGGGACCTGTGCTGCTTGTGATGCTAGAGATTGAGCCTCAGCCCTTGAACTTGCCTAACCAGGCACTTGGTCTGCTGAGTCATCTCACTAACACTCACAGTCATTATTGCAGCTCTTCACTTGTCAGTTAATCACTTTGGATATAGCAAACTTTCTTTGGTGAGGAATAGCTGGAAACAACTTTTTCAAGGGCAGAAGGAAACATTTCAAGTCTGTCCAAAGCTTTTATATTCATTCCTCTTTACCATAATTTTATGTTTAATATTGAGTTCAAAATTTATATCTATTAAAATTTCCAAACATGATTGATAGGTATAGCCCTTGCTCTTAAGGAATGCTTATGTTTCCAGTTAATGACCAATTCCTCTTCAGTTTTATTTTCTGTTTTTACTTCTGTTGAATTTTCGCATCAAATAATGGCTGAAGTTACTTATTGCTTTGATTATTTGCAAGGTAAATGCGAAAAAATATAAGAAGACCACTGCAAATATTTGATGTACTCACTTTGGAAACACTGATTTTTCTTCATTTTAATGAGAATAAAAATAATAACAACATTAATCATTTAAATACATGAATCTGGAAAGCAGTAGTGAGTTCTGGTTTACAAGTTTTCTTTTCTGTTTGTTTCTCTGTTTTATTGGTCAAATATTGCCAAATATTGGAAATTGCATTTAGAAAAAAAAGAATCAGGAAGTAAAACAAATAGCTTAAAATTTTCCTTCATTTAAAACTTTTAAAATTATTTAATCAATTAACTGGTACAAGGTCTCCATATGCAGCTCAGACTTGTAGGCATGCTCCTGTATCATTCTCCTCAGGGCTGGGATCACGGGTGTGCAACACCATATCCTCCTGTGTCAGAGTCCAGCACTGATTGCCCAGGGTTCTGGGATTGGCTTCGTTTGTTAACATAGCTTTACCAAGGAGTGATCCCAGATCCTTGAGCTTGCTAACCAGGCGCTTAGACCATGAAGCTATCTCCTCAGCCTGAAATTTTCATTCTTGAGAAATAGAAATCTATAATTTTGATCTATAGTAGCTTAAGATAATGTTAAAACAAATAAAAAGATAAAGTCACCACACTTAGTGCAGAAACCATTAGTGACTTGTCCTTAACACACCTGGACACATATTCAGAAAAATATCCATTATAGAAACCCAGTTACTCCACAGAAGAGAGATTCAACATTTATACATAATTATACTCAAAAGACAAAATTTGTGCATCAGATGCTTGCTTTTCCTATCAAATTAAACAAATAATTTTGAGTAAAACTATGCTTCAAAACATTAATATCTGTTTCAGTACAAAGCAAAATCTGATGAACATTATACTCTGACGATACACAAAAAGCACACACTGGTAGGCACTTAAAAGTGTTAACTGTGATTTTTGCCTGCAAAAGTAGTCTGAGTCATGAGCCATCTGTGCTATAAGTACATGTCACATGTAAGATTCTCCTCAGCTTTCATCCCATCACTAGGCATATAAGTCATCACTAATGAGGACACAGAAGTGAGTGAACTAAGATGAACTTATATATAAATTTATAGATATATAAATACATAACTATGCGAAGACTGGGCATGGTGGTGCATGTCTGTAATCCCAGCTCTTGGGAGGCTGTGAACAGGTGGATTGCTACCAGTCAGAACTAGTAGTGAGACGCTGAACACCTTGTAGACCCTTCCCTAAAACACACACACACATATATACACACACAAAAATAAATAGATATATAGCTATGTAGGTATGACTATACATTCAAATTTCTAACACTAATAATGCCTAATTGACTAATGTAATGAATTATATATCTGACTTCTATTTATCAATCTGAATATTTTTATAAAAGAGTAATACAATGAGAAATGATAAATAGAAATTTTAAAAAACTTCAAGCATGAAGGCTAATGCTTGCATAAACTAACAAAGAGAAAAGGCTGTGGAGACAGTTTTGTGGCATAAGCACCTGCCTGGCAAGCACAAGTTCCTGATTTTGATCCCTGGTTAAAAAAAAAAAAGTGATTCTCACTGTAATATCATGTCAGTCCTAATTTTTGATAGTTTAACACACTCTATTGACATCAATCAAGAAAGTAATTTTCTTGAGATATCAGAAAATAACACAATATCAGAGAGTGCATACCACTATTTACAATCACACTTTGATGTGGATAAGTAATGCATAAACCTCTGTTATTTTCTATTTGGAGACATCTCATAGTCTCTAGAGACACTAATCCTTGTCTATATTTTTATTTTTCTTCCTCAAAGAATACACTATAAATACAAGCCTCAAGTGAGTATATTCTACTAATCTTATCAAATATCTAAACTAAGGAAAGCTTACAAGCATATTAAAACCAGTAAGAAACAAATGAAAGGAAAGAGAAGAATTTTTTTTTCTTTCCTTACCAACATCAGTCAGAAAATTTATGTCTACACCCTGTTCTCTGTATAACTATCATGAGGACAATAATATGCAATGTGTCAATTATTGCAAATGTACTACTAATGTGTTTTGAAACTATCATATTGTTATTTCTTATTAAAAGGAATAAAAAAGACATTAAAATCAAAATACTACTATGAGGACAACAATATGCATTCTATCAATTATATTGGGAATGTACTACTAGTATGTTTTGAAACTGTAACATTGTTATTTCTTATTAAAAATAATAAAAACTAAAAATAATTTTAAAAAGAATCCTCAAACATTCTAAAAGAAGGCAAAACAACAGAAGCAAAAAAGAAATAAGAAAAAACAGTAGGAAAAGCAAAATCCCTCAGAATATGAGTGTGGTAATTACTGCAGCTGTAAAAATGTGTAAACTGTGGAATTAATAAATAATTTTATGTACTTGTTTTGTATTTATCTTTTTTTGTACAGGGTCTACAGGGTCTCACTAAATAGCCTGAACTCATAGTGACACTCCCGTTTACAGCCTCCCAAGTGCTGGGATTACAGGCGCATACCACCACGCCCAGTCTCCATCACCCTCTCAGCTCAACTTGTGGGTGGGGCCAGCAGGGAAGGCCCAGGGATTGAACCCCAGCCCCCCGGTGCCTGTCTAAGCAGGGGCTTTAATCCCCTGAGCTATTTGGCCAGCCCTTGTATTAATCTTTTTCAAGAATTAATAAAAAAGTTTCCTAACATTTAAATTGGATCTGAATGTTATCATTTTAAAATAAATTATGAGGTTTCAAAATAAAAGAAAAGATATTTATAATGTGTGCTTTCTCTATCTGATTCTGGTGGTTGACCTACAAATGCCTAAACTCAATCAACGAATTCAGTATTTCTGAGTATAGACACAGCAAAAGATCATGTGACATTTTGGTTCATAATCTGACTCACTGGAAACTAATGCAAAGAATGTAGGCCAACAGTATCTAAAAAAGGAAAATATGACAAAGTCTATCATTTTTTCTCAACTTAATATGGTGCTAGTTACTTGACTATGAATCTTAAATTTTCTGAATATTTTGCTTCAGTTAAAATATGGTATCTTAGGGCTAGGGAGATAGCTCCATGGTCTAAGTGCCTGCCTCACAAGTATAAGGACCTGGTTTCAATCATCAGTAGTGCACTCCATGCTGGCCCTGAGCAGCACTGACCACCAAAACTGGACCTGGGGGTACACACATGTAATCCCAGTGCTGAAGGCTGAGACAGGAGCATGACTATGAGTCTGAACTGTGTTTGAAGACCTTGTACCAAGGAAAAAAAGGAAGAAAGAAAGAGAGAGAGAGAGAGAGAGAGAGAGAGAGAGAGAGAGAGAGAAAGAAAGAACAAAAGAAAAGAATGTGGCATTATTGAACTAATTATTCCAAGTATAAAGCACAAATATGAATATTTTAAAGGTTGATATGATTAGTTATTTTAAACTAGAAAGTGATTTTGTATAACTTTTGTAAGTTAGTAAAAAGTATCATGTCACTGTACTGTCAATGGTAGAATTAATCTTCAAACTAATTATTTAGCTCACAATATGAAATTCGTTGTCTTCAGAATTTTGTGCTTGATACTTAAATGGATGAATGCACACCCACGTTTCTACTTGCTGCTTGTTAGTGTTAGTCCAAGAAAAGCACGGTGTACTCACTGTAGAAGTAATTTATATCAATGCTCAGCAATAACTAGAAGCCATGCTGCAGCGACAGAAATCTGAATAACACTTATCCATGATATTATTTGTCCTTGAGTAATTGTATTGACAATTGCATTATTGGAAGAAAGGAATATAAAATAAAACTGGTCATGGTTTAAAAATTCAAAGTAAAGTAACCAAACAGTATTAACAGACACAATTTTGTCATTACAGCACATTCATAGATGAAACTTTCCACTCCTGTGCTAATTTTATAATTTAAAAAAGTCCGCTTCAAGCAAATACTAGAATTGTAACTCTTTGCTTCCCCTGAAAAAACTTTACATAACTTAGCAATTTGTGATGATCTATGTGGAGAGGTTAACAGATATACTCATTTCTTTTGTTAATAGTAAACAATAATAATGCTAAATACCAGAATTTGAAATATCTATATAATTAATTGGAAAAATATTTTCTAATACCTGTGCAGTTGGGGTGTGGTTTAGGCAGTCATCTCCCATGCCTGTTTCTTCAAGACTTTTATCTATTTTATCTTCGTCTTAGCTGCTCTCCTGTTGCTGTGATCAATCACTCAGTACCTACAAGTTAAAGGAGAGAATTATTTTGTTCTCAGTTTGTAGAGGCTTCAATCCAGAGTCAGCTGTCTCCAAAATAGAGTGATATGGTGCAGGAGAACGGGTTTATAGTTGGGCAGGCAAGAATCAGTGATAAGCATCCAGGCTAAAAGCCTATTGGTTGGAAGCCCCCACCCCCAGGGGAGGATTGCCCTCTTTAGCAAGTCCATCACCTGCATCAGAGCTACTTCAGTGAGTGGACTGATTCAAAATCATGGATCCTTTTATTCCATCCCTTTTCAAACCACATCTATGAGCACAGGAGTCCTAAAAGTGTGCAGAAAAACGATTTTTTATCAGTTACTCCTCTGATAGATATCTAATACCTAGAATCCACAAAACACTAAAATAATCAAGCCTTTCTAAAATAAATGAATCTATCAAGAAGTAGGCCAATGAAATCAGTAGACACTACCCTGAAAAAAAGAAGATCAAGTAGAATGTAATTAGATGATGAGCTGCTCCTGATCTCTGGTCATTAGAGAAATGTAAATGGAAACAAAGCTGAGATTTCAGGTTACTCTGTGAAAAATAACAGATGCTGGCTAGAGTACTAGAAAAAGACATTTTTACATTATTGGTAAGCCTGAAAATTGGTACAACCCTATAGAAATTATTATAGAGGTTGTTCAAAAACTTAAAAATAGAAATTCAATTTGCCATCTATGCATGCTTCCTATTTTCCCAAGAGATAAAGCGTCAGACAGTAGTGATATATCCATACCCATGTGGACGGCAGCACAACCATAATGGCTAATTCTTATGAGTGATGCCTATCAATAGCAGATTTTTTTCTAAAATTTTGGAATGTATATATAATAGTAAACTACTATGCCATAAATTTAGTACTGAGTCACACGTAGAAAAAGAAAAGGTCTTGGAAACCAACATATTCAGTGAAATAAATTAGACATAGAGATAAATGTCACATACCTGTTCCTATATAAGAAGCCCAATCTATAAATAATCTAAAGATAACAAACTAAAAGACAGGCCGAAAAACACAGGAAGAGAGATCTTTAATAAAGGAAGAAAAAAGAGTAAAAAAAAATGTTAAAATGTATTAATTGAGACTGTGGAGATAGCTCAGCAGCACAAGTGCCTGCCTGGAAAGTGCAAGGTCATGAGCTCAAACCCTGGTTCCACAAAATAAATAAATAAATAAATAAATAAATAAATAAATAAATAAATAAATAAAATAAAA
>PVJA010036508.1:0-21027 GCA_004027025.1 Myocastor coypus
AAAAGAATTGAAAAAAAAAAAAAGAAAAAGAAAAAAAAAATCAAACAAATACTGCTGATGTCAACACTTCACCATGATGGAAATACTAGCAGGAAAACCTTGACAAAACACAAGGTTGAAATGGAAACTTTCAACAACAAAACTGAACATGGAAGGGCCCAGCAGGATGGCTCAGTGGTCTAAAGTGCCTGATTAGGAAAGCTTGGGCGGCTGCAGGGACCACGGTTCTATCCCCAGCACCACATGCCCTCAGGGCAGGCTGAGCCGGCCATAAAAATAAATAAGCAAAAGTTCTGAAACAAGAAATAAAATAAAATTTAAAAAAAGAAAAAAAAACTGAACATGGAGTAGATGTTGATGAGTTATCCAGTAAGTATGATGTCACTTGAAACACAAAGGACTGGCCAATGGTCATGCTTTACTCCATCCTGTTTATATACATACATGAACACATACATACATCCATACTTTGATAATTCACAGGGAAAATAAGTGTAAAATATCATGGAGAAATTTTCTGAGAGGAGTAGGGCTGGAGTTTATAAGATCATTTACAGAAGTGACAGCAGTGGAAAAATAAAATGTTTCTTTTTCTTTTCTTTTTATTATCGATAATCAAGAGATAATTAGTATAAGTCTTTTGAAAAAGTTTGGGCCAGGGAGAGTGCCTACCTGGCAAGCTGAAGATCCTGTGTTTGAGCCCCAGTACTACCAAAAAAATAAAAAATTGTGGATTACAGTGATTAGCTGACAGATGAACAAACATGTTAGCATCACAAAGATCTACTATCACAGGAAAACAAAAAAGGTGTCAATTGTGCCTACAAGAAAGTACAACAAAACAAAATACACAAACCATCAGTGTGATACCTGTATATGATACATGCAGTTGTCATGTCTGAAGATTGTATTGGGTGTGACAGTTGAAGCAAAGTTTATTGTGGTAGTCTCTCATGTGGATTTTTATTTTGGATGTTATTTTTTATGTGTGGTAAGCAAGTGAGCACTCATCACATATTTGATACTGTATTTTATTGACATTTTATTTTCCTGATGTTTTTCAACATAGTAGGAAGCTCTTGACAAAACAAGAAGACAGGTTACAAAGCCGCCATATGAGAAACAAAAGTGAAGCGCACATGCTGTCAACATAAATAAGTTGTGTACATGGAATATGCGGTTATTATGTGTGAAGACTGCCTTAGACGTGACACTAGAAGCTTATTTCTATGGCAGAGTTCTGTTGTAGTCGGAGTTTAGAAGGGAAAGGACTTAACATAAGACCCAGAATTTGTAGGATTATAATAATCACCCAAGGAATCAAATTCAAAAGAGTACAGAAGATCTATTACATCCTAGAGAACCAAAGAATCCAGCTGAAGGCCTGGATCTCACACCATGTCCTGCACAAGCTGAAGAACTAGACCCCATGATAATGTCCTCCACAACATGAGCCCACGACAGTCTTATGCAAGGCTGTATCAAGGTTCTGCACTGAGTAGGCCAAAGGTCAGTGGTGGAAGCTAGAAAGTCTGTGCCAGAAGATGACAAATCTACACTAGAGCCAGGAAGGAATATGGAAAGTAGGGGTCAGAGTCTTCCCACCTCCAAAGTAGCACAGTCATCCTCAGCAGCAGTGAGGTCCCAATTTCCTCCAATGACGAGAACACCTAAGTTAGTGCCAAGAAAACGAGAATGACCAGCTCCTCCAGAAGAATCAACCGCACACCATGTTCCCCTTCAGTTCTCTTTTTAGCTGCAAGTAACAGTTTTCAGGTGGGCTGCCTTCCAAGCCCAGCACCATGCTGATTCATGGGTATTAGAAGTTGACAATTAGTTGATCCACCTCAAGTTCTATTGGAGTTGTGATTATAATTCATATATGAATTTATTTCTGATGTTCTTTTAGGTTTCTTAAGGAAGTATAGGGCCAATGTGGAAATGCAGATGTCTATTCTAGGTGAATAATATAAAGAATCTAATATTTTACTGATACTTTAATTCCTATTAACAATGCACTGCAATAAGAACCTCAACAAAACAGCAAGAGCACTGAGATGTCAAATATGTCCTACAAAAAAGGCCAAGACAGCAAGACATGTGCTGTCATTGTAAGTGATACGTGTATAGAATGTGCTTCTATCCATGTGTGTAGACTGCCTTAAGTGTGATAATTGAAGTAAAGATAACATTTTTCCAGAGTGCTATTGATGTTGTCATTGTAGTTCATATGGGTATTTTTTGTGTTTTTGAGACTTTGTACAACAAAAATGAGCCAATGTTGAAAATTATTTTTATAAACAACAAACAAGCCGGGCGTGGTGGCTCACGCCTGTAATCCCAGCACTTGGGAGGCTGAGGCAGGAGGATCGGTGTGAGTTCGAGACCAGCCTGGACTACAAAAGTGAGCTCAAGGCCAGCCTCAACTGCATAGCAAGACCCTGTCTCAAAAAGACAAAAAAAAAAAAAAAAAAAAAAAAAAAAAAAAAAAAAAAAAAAAAAAAAAAAAAAAAAAAAAAAAAAAAAAAAAAAAAAAAAAACAGTAAAACTCAATATTTTATTTTGTGATATTCTTAAGTACTCACTGTTTAATAAAACTCATAAAATTATGATTAATAATTCATCAATATATTCTAAGAAATAAACGTGAGTGCAACAGACCCACATTTATGTGGCCCTGATGAGAAAATTAGTCTTATATTCTAAGGTCTACTGCAAGATATACAAACATGTAAGAACGCACAACGTTGGCTTATGATGGCCTTGCAGAGTCATTTGTAGAAAAGTGCAAAAGCTCTATCTGCACACTAGAAATCTGAAGCATCCAATCCAAAGTCTGGAGCTCACTGCGGTGTCCCATGGAGAATCTATCACGAGGCTGAAGGGTCTGCACTGGAAGACAGGAGATGACATACATGGTGACAGTGAAGTCTAGAGCTCCTATGAAGAAACAGAAGCAACCTCCTTTTTTAATTTCTCTTTTATACCATTCTGGTGACAATCCTCCTTAGGATGGCTCTTCCACACCCAGAACTGTGCTGAGCTAATTTAGTTGAGCATTTCTTACTCAAGTTGATACAATCAGTTAACCAACACACCAAAAAAGAAAAAAAAAACCAACAAATACACATGAAAGCACACTCAATACCACAAGTATTAGGGAAATGGTAATTAAAATGAGGTACCATCACACACCTATAGAATGGCCAAAACATAAATCCTGATAACACAAGTACTATGAAAAATGTGGAGCAACAGAAACTCTCATTCATTCCTGGAAGAATGTGCACTGCCACAACTAGTTTGGGTTTATAATTTGGTAATTTCTTACAAAAAAATTTGCAAATTAGTTTGGTGCCACACACTTGCAATTCCATCCCATCTCCCAGGGTGACACAGGAAGATCATAGTGGGTTTAAGGTTAACCTAGTCTATATAGTTAGTTCCAGGTTAATCTGCACTACGAATCAAGGCCTTGTCTAAAAAAATAAAAAATAAAAAATCTTTATGGATCCAGTGATCATGTTCCTAATCCAAATTAGCTGAAAACTCCTGTTCACATAAAAACATAGATATTTTCAGTAGCCTTATTCCTAACTGCCATAAACTAGAAGCAATCAAGATGTCTTTCTGATGTTCTTAGCTGAACAGACTATGTTTAAGAAGAAAATGTTTGGGGACACTAGAGAGTTGCAGTCTGTGGGCCCAGCACACAGGGAGGCATAGAGCTTTCCTGCTGTCAGGTAGGAACTCTAGAGAAGGCTCCGCCTGGCCTACAGGATTGGTAAACTCTAACATTTTGTCCCTAATGTGCAAGAATAGAGCTTGTGCTGGTGGTGCTGGTCCAACCTTTTAAGAACTTTGGAGAAATCTGAGTGGTCTGCTTGGACCCAGGACAGCTATAATTTGTGGGCCCAGTGTGGGTAGGTATGTAGCATTCGTGGTGCCTGGTCCATTCAAATAAAAACTTAGGACGACTCTGGGTAATCTGAGGGACTCTGTTAAGTTGCACCACTTGGACCCCAGCACAGAGTATGGAGCTCGTGCTGGCACTGGCCCAACATTTTAAGAATTTAGGAGGATTCTGAGTGACCCACGGGATCCTGGTGAGTCTGGCCAAAACCCACCACCTACATAGAAGCTTTGTTGAGTACCAGCCAGTTGACACCACTAGCCTTGGTAAATCCTAACCTGCTCCCCACTGTAGTGGAAAACTTACTGACACATGCCTCACTATTATCCCACCACTGGTAAGTCTGGGTGATTACTAGGAGCCTCAAAACTGTCAAAACACAGGAGCAAAAGGCAATCTCAATCCTCCAGCCAACTCAGAAAAAAATCTAGAAGATAAAGACGTATAAGAACTTGGAAATCACTCACCTGAAATTTCTTAAATGATAGAAACTAAACTAAAGAAACAAGTCTGTTCTAGTCACGGTTTTACTAGAGGAACAGATATAATACAAGGAACAGATAAAACATAAGATGTACCAGTCCCAGAGTAAGATGAGGAAGTGTGCCAAAAGCATCTGCACACTACCAACTGAAGGATTCAGTCCCAAGGCTTTTATACTCACTGCAGTATTCCATCTCTAATGGTCTTTACTGGTTTCTTTGGGTTTTATTTTTTTTAATTGTAGATTTTCTTTATTTTTATTTTTTTTCATGATTTAATATTTTTATTGCTTAAATTTAACAATGGTTATAGGATATTACAGCACAGGTTCTCTTATATCCTGAGTCCTTATTGACCTTGAAGGGCGAGGGCCAAAATGCTGGCTATCCTCATAAGCCCTTCTTTTTCTTCAATTTTTGGTCTGTTAACTTACATTCTTAACCTTCCAGCAGAAAAGCTTTGTGATACTGTTACTCTATAACATAGGTACTTGAGCTTATCATCACTGGCTTTCTCAGTATCAAATATCTTTGACTTAGCTTGGAATTGATATTTTATGACCATTATTGATATTCTAATAACGTTCCATACAGTGTGATATAAGCAGTTACACAACTTTTACACAGATATTTGGAAATTCAAGGAAATACAAAATTGTAGCCTGTCAAGACTATGGTGTTTGGTCAAGTCTCTTATTTTCAATTACTACTCTTGAGAGAATGACAGTAACTGAGTTTACACCGGGAGCAGCACACATCAAAAAGACAAGAGTCACATGCATTCCAAGCATAGTTTTAGTGTTACATGGTGCTATGATCAATATGATGAACCTTTTGAAGATTCTTGAGACCAATATCTGATTCATCCTGTGTACATAAGTGCATGGTTTTGCTCTTGATATGTTTTCTCCTTTATGTGCTTCCAGTCACTTCGTTGTTTAATCCATAACATATTCAGTTGTGTTATGCCCTTAAGTTCTTATTTTCTTCTTTAAAGTTCTTATATTAGGGAGACTATATGATATTTACACATATAGGTCTGGTTTATTTCACTAATGAGTATATGTTCAGTATATATCCATTTACATATGAAGTCTTCAAACTTACCATTCTTTATAGCTGAGTAATATTCCATTGTATAAAAATACAACTTTTTTTTAACCATTCTTCAAATGATGGGCATTTTGGTTGTTTCCAAGCTTTGGCTATTACAAATTGGGCTGCTATAAACATAGGTGCACAGATATCTCTATGGTATGATGTTTTCAGTTCTTCTAGGAAAATTCCCAGTAGGGGTATAGCTGGATTGGACAGAACTTCCAATTCTAGTTTTGTAAGGATCCTCCACACTGTTTTCCATAATGGTTGCACCAATCTGCATTCCCACCAGCAGTGGAGAAGGGTTCCTTCTTCCCCACAGGCTCTCCAGCATTTGTTACTGGTTGATATCTTTATGACAGCCATTCTTTCTGGGGTGAGATGGTATCTAAATGTTGCTTTAATTTGCATTTCATGAATGGCTAGCAATGTGCACTATTTCTTCATATATTTGTAGGTTTGTGTGTGTTCATCTCAGATGCCTATTTCTGGATTGGGTCTTTGAATTTTGGAACCCTAATGGTTTTTACTTCTTTGTACATTCTAGATAGAAGGCCTTTGTCTGAGTACTTGTTAGTTAAAAATATTTTAGAAATTTGTGGGTCGTCTATTCACTCTGTTGGTGATTTCTTTTGACATGCAGAAACTTCTTAGCCAGAGGAGGTCCCATTTGTTGATGCTTTCAAGTATTAAATGTGCAATTTGATTTCTGTCCATGAACTTTTTGCCTACTCCGATGTCTTCAAGATTTCCTCCCACTTTCTCTTCCAGGAGATTTAATGTTTCACTTTTAACATTGAGATCTTTAATCCATTTCGACTTTATTTTCAAGCATGGTAATAGACTAGGGTCAAGTTTTACTTTTCAGCATGTAGAGAGTCAATTTTTTCCAGCACCATTTGTAAAAGAGACTATCTTTTTTCCAATAAACGTGTTTGGCCCCTTGGTCAAAAATAAGGTGGCTGAGTGTGTTTGTATTTGCTTCTGCATCCTCTAACCTATTCCATTGATCTTCAGGTCTATTCTTTTGCCAGTACCATGCCGATTGTATTACTCTAGCTTTGCAGTATAACTTTAGGTCAGGAATTATAATGTCTCCTGCCATACTTTTGTTGCCCAGAATTGTCTTTGCAATTTTTGGTCTTTTTTGGTTCCAAATAAATTTTCAGAGTGACTTCTCCAGTTCTGTGAGGTATGTCGATGGTATTTGGATAGGAATTGCATTAAATCTGTACAACAATTTAGGGAGTATGGCCATCTTCACAATGTTGGTTCTTCTTATCCAGGAGCAGGGAATATCTTTCCATTTTCTGATATCTTCTAAGATCTCTTTTTTCAGAGCCCTATAGTTTTCATTGAAAAGGTCTTTTACTTCTTGGATAGGTTGATTCCCAAGTATTTCATTTTCTTCGGTGCTATCATAAAACGTACTGATTCTCTAATTTCTCAGTGTATTTGTTATCTGTGTAGAGGAATGCCATTGACTTTTGTGTGTTGACTTTGTAACCTGCTATGATACTGAATTTGTGTATTAATTCCAGTAGATTTTCGGTGGAGTTCTTTGGGTCTTCTAAGTAGATTATCATGTCACCTGCAAATAGTGAAAGTTTTACTTCTTCTTTACGTATTGTTGTTCCTTTTATTTCTCTTTTTTGTCTAACGGCTGTAGCTAATGACTCCAGAACTATATTGAATAGAAGTGGTGATAGGGGGCATCTTTGTCTTGTACCAGATTTGAGAGTAAAAGACTTCAGTTTTTCCCCATTTAGAATTATGCTAGCTATTGGATTGCTGCAGATGGCTTTTATCAGGCTGAGGTAGAGGCCCTCTATTCCAATTTTCTGTAGGACTTTGAACATGAATGAGTGTTGCACTTTGTCAAAGGCCTTTTTGGCATCAATTGAGACGATCATGTGATTTTTGGTCTTGGTTCTGTTGATATATTGTATTGCATTTATAGATTTGCATATATTGAACCATCCTTGCATCCCTGGGATGAATCCTACTTGGTCGTGATGTATAATCTTCTTGATGATTTGTTATGTTCTAGTGGCTAGGATTTTATTGAGAAGTTTTGCATCTATGTTCAGGAGAGAAATTGGTCTGTAGTTTTCTTTTTCAGTCACATCTCTTTCTGGTTTTGGCATCAGTGTAATACTTGCCTCTAGGAATGATTTTGGAAGGATTGCTTCTTTTTCAATTTCATTGAAGAGTTTGAAGAGTATTCGGGGTTATATCTTTTTTAAATTTCTTGTAGAATTCAGAGGTGAACCCATCAGGTCCTGGACTTTTCTCTGTCGCTAGGCTTTTTATTACATTTTGTATTTCATTGGCTGTTATTGCGTTATTGAGAGTTCTAATATCTTCTTGATTCAGTTTTGGTAATTTGTACTTTTCCAGAAATCTGTCCATTCCATCTGTGACTTCAATTCTGTGAGAGTAAAGATTCTCAAAGTAGCTATTTATGATCCTCTGTATATCTGCTGGGTCTGTAGTAATTTCACACTTTTCATTCCTTATTGCTTGAATTTCAGTCCTGTCTTTCCTCTTTTTGATGAGGTTAGCTAGGGGCTTATCAATCTTATTTAATCTTTCAAAGAACCAGCTTTTGGATTTATTAATTCTTTGTATTGTTTTCTTTGTCTCAATTGAATTGATTTCTGCTCTTTATAATTTCCTCCCTCCTTTGGGCTTTAGATTTTGTTTGTTCTTCCATTTCTTGTCAGTTTAAGTGTTGTGTAAGATTTTTTATTTGTTCCCGTTCTATTTTCTTAATGTGTGAGTTCAAAGCTATCAGTTTCCCTCTGAGAACTGCTTTCATTGCATCCCACAAATTCTGGTGGGTTGTGTTTGAATTTTCATTAAATTGTAGATACTGTTTAATTCTTGTTTACTTTCATCTGTAACCCACTGGTTGTTGAGAAGAGTGCTGTTTAATTTCCATGTAGTCCTGGAATTCCTATGGTTTCTTTCATCATTAGTTCCAATTTGATTGCACTGTGGTCAGATAATACACATGGGATAATTTCTGTTTTCTTGCATCTACTTAAGCATGATCTATGGACTAATATGTGATCTATTTTAGAAAATGTCCCACGTGCAGCTGAGAAGAATGTGTATTTTGAAGTGGTTGGGTGGAACACTCAGTGTATGTCCACTAAGTCCAGTTGTTCCAAGTTCTGATTCAGTTCTGCCACTTCTTTGCTGATTTTTTCGTCTGCTTCACCTATCTTTCTCGGATAAGGGAGTGTTGAGGTCTCCTGTAAAGATTGTAGTATTGGATATGAGATTTTTCAGGTCCATTAAGGTTTGTTTTACATAACTTTCTGCTCCCATATTAGGTGCATACATATTTATGAATGTTCCCTCTTCATCATGAATTTTTCCCCTAACCAGTATGTAGTGGCCTTCTTTATTTCATTTGATCAATCTTGGTTTGAAGTTTAGACTGCCTGCAAACAGGATTGCTACTGTTTTTTTTTTTTTTTTTTTTTTTTTTAATGTGCTGGAGCATGTAGTATTGTTTTCCAACCTTTAACTTTAAGCCTGTGAGTTTCTTTATGAGTTAAGTGTGTTTCTTGTAAACAGCATATTGTTTGGCTGTTTCCTTATGCACTCTGCAAGTCTCCTTCTTTTAACTGGAGAATTGAGTCTATTTACATTGATGGGTATAATTGAAATGTATTGACTTATGGTTGACACGACTCGCATTCGCTACTGTTTACCACTTTTTCCTCCTATGTTTAGTTGGTTACTCTATTTGGTGGGATCTTTCTGTTCTCATTTGTTAAATTCAGGTCATTTTGGTCCCTCTCTAAAATATTTGTTAGAACATTGTGTAGCGTTGGCTTTGATGTCATGAAATTCTTTAGTTGCTCCTTGTCATGGAAATATTTCACTTCTCCCTCATACTTGAAGGAGAGTTTTGCCGGGTATAGTAGTCTGGGCTGAAATTTGTTTTCATGGAGGACTTGAAGCACTCTGCTCCATGCTCTTCTTGACTTCATGGTTTATGAAGAAAAATCCGCTGTTATTCTCATGGGTTTTCCTTTAAATGTGATCTGTTTCTTTTCTCTAGCAGCTTTTAATATATTGTTCTTCAGCTAGATTTCTGGTATCTTGAGTATTATATGTCTTGGCGTGTTTTTAGTTGGGTTGATGTTATTTGGAGTTCTGTAGGCTTCAGTTACCCCAATGTCCGATTGTTTTCTCATATTTGGGAAGTTTTCTGCTATTACTTCTGCCCATATTCTTTTTATATCGTTTGTATTGACTCCTTCTTTCTCATTGATTCCTATTAATCTCACGTTGTTCATTTTTGCATCGTCTTGCAGATGATGAATTATTTTTTCCTGCATTCTGGTTGTTTTTAAAAGATCCTTTCTTACTCTTTCACTGACTGCAACTGTGTCTTCAAGATCTGCAACTCCACTTTCGCTCATATGGCTCTGTCAGCTTGTGATTGAGATTTTATTTTCTTGTATATCTCTTTGCAACTGTTTCATGTGATCTATTTCTTTCCTATATTGCTCTGGCAGGCATTTCTATTCTCCTGTAATTTTTTATCGATATCTTCTTTAGTAGTATTGAAGTCTGTCATTATGGTTATCCTTTCTCTAATTCAGAGATTATTTCTCTTCTGTTCTCCTCTCTACTTTTCTGTAGTTGTTCTCCTACTTGGGATGCTATTGATTTAGACATGTCTTTGTTAACTTTAGATATTATTTCTGCTCTGATGTCCTCTATACATTTCTCCAGCCATTTTTCTACTTCATGGATTTTTTACCTCAGATGTTATCTCTGATCTCAGTTGCTCTATAAGTTTCTGCACTTGTGTGTCTGCCTCAGATGCTACCAATTCAGAGGTTTCATCTGCATGATTCCCATTTTCTTCCATGGTAGTGAGTGTCTTCTGTATTTGATTTGGGTGGGCTCCGGCCCTGAGATTGCATCCTACTCCTTGTTGTTATCATTTTGTATGGAAGCGACCTCTGCACTTTGGTGGCATTATGCTGTTAGCGTCTATGGGCCTTTGGTCTGGAGCCTCCAAGTTGGTTCCACTATAGAAGTTCCCGGCTTCGTGTCAGAGCTCGGGGTGCTGGCTGCTGTGAAGCCCTGTGGGTCTGGTCTGTAGGTGAAGGTGGAGCTTTGGAATTGAGGAGTCCTGGTAGGCTCATAGACCAGATCGGTTGCCAGACAAGATATATGATGGGTTCGGTAGTGGAGCTTGGGCAGGAGGGGTTAAAAAAAAAAAAAAAGGGAAAGGGGAAGGCAGGCCAAGCATCCTGACCCAGGCGGGCTGGGGACTGGGGACCGGGACAGGAAGTGAGGCACAGGAATGCAAAAGAGAAGCAGAGGGTCCGAAGGAGCTTACCCGGCAGGCAGGGGAACTGGCCTGGCGGGCTGTGCACCCTCTTTGGGTTTTAACAATCTCTATTGGTCTCTAATGGTCAGCCGTTGTGTCTACAGTGGAAGACAGAAGAATCTGCTATGGAAAGCTGAAGGATCCAATCTGGAGGCTGAAGAATCTGCGCTGGAAGCCAGGAGATTAAGTCCAATCTGACTGTGAAGATTGAAGTTCGTCCGATGAAGTGTAATGCTGGATTCTTCCTCAACCTCTTTATGTGCTGAGTTATCCTGGGGCAGGGTCCTCACAGATAATAGTGTGGAACAGCCAAGCAATGCAGCCAAATTGATGCAATGTATTGACCACCAGGCATCTAGCCAAGTTGACACAATATATTAACCACAACAAAGTCCATCAGACTATAGAAGAAATAAGGTCATAAACTATCTCTCAGGTCAAAAAGAAATCACAACACTTGTGAAAGAATTGGTCAGCACAGCTACAGAAGATGTGTATGAAAAATGGAGAATAGAGAAATGATGGAAACACTGAATGAACAATACAGGAAAGAAAGAATGCATGAAACAGAATCAAACAGCTATCCAGGAAATTATAAACACCATTGAAAGCTTGCATAACTGTTTAAATAAAACTGAAGATAGACTTTTCAGAAGACAGTGGCACAGCTAATGAACATGAAAGGAACCAATTCCAAGTTAAGTCTAAGATGTTTGATACTCAGAAACACAGTGATGTTAAGCTCAAGTACCTGTGTTATAGAGTAATGGTATCACCAAGCTTTTCTTCTGGAGGGTTAAGAATATGTTTACAGACCAAAAATTGAATAAAAAGAAGGGTTACAAGGACGGCCAATATTTTGGCCCTAGCCCTTCAAGGTCAGTGAGGATGCAGGACATAAGAGAACCTGTGCTATAACATCCTATAACTCAGTGGTTTACCAAATTTTCTGTTCAAGGAGATTATGGGGCCACAGAGGAAAGGGATTGAAGATATACAATGTACCTAAGGAAAGTCACCTAGAGAGAAAACATTCTCTCAGGCTTTCACAGACAGCAAATTGGTCAAGCAATGGCTGTGAATCATCCAGATTGCTGACATTGACAACAGTTCTACAAAACACTGTACATAGTTTCAAAGTAAATCCTGAGGGGATTTGACTGACCTTGGGAGATACAAAAGTACCATATTTTGTTATACAGGTCTTGCTTTAACTTGGCCTTAACCACCCAGCAGAAAAGTTTAACCATGAGGCATAAAATGTAAAGCTAGTTTAGAATGCTGAGCTGTAAAAGGCTTAAATCAACAGCTCCCATCATTGCTTGTTTTGCCAATAACCCACCGCAATTATGGAGCATTGGATTACGTATACAACTACTTTCTCTTAGTTCAATCAGAAGAATTTTTTTGTACAAATAATGATAAGAAAAATTATCACATCTACACCCTGTGCTCTGTATAACTACTAGGAAGACAACAATATGCATTGTATCAAGTACCGGAAATGTACATTTCAAAATACAAATGTATTTTGAAACTGTCACATTGTTATTTCTTATTAAATGCAATAAAAAAATTTAGTACATGAAAGATCTCTTAAAACTAACAACGAACGAGGAAATAATAAGCAGCTAAAAAATGACATAAAGAAAAATAATATAGGAATAATAGGTGTCAATGAAGCAGGAGACAGCAAAAATGACACAAAAAGGCTATTTGTACAAGAAGAAAACTTTCCAAACATGAGAAAAGACAAGTGAGGCATACAGAACTCCAAACAGCCACAATAAAAATAAATCTACACCTAGACACATAACAACTAAGACCTCAGAAATTCGGCAAAAGAATAGAATATTAAAAGCTGCTAGAGAAAAAAAAAAATGTCACCTACAATGGAAAGCCCATTAGAAAAATGGCAAACTTTTCAACACAATCCATCAAATCAAGAAGAGCTTCGAGTAAAGTATTTCAAGTCCTGAAAGAAAATAACTTCCAGCCTACACTGATGTACCCTGCAAAACTATTAAATTCAAAGGTGAAATAAGATCCTTCCATGACAAAGAACTGAAGAAATTCATGATCACCAAACCAGCCCTATAAAGCATACTGACAGATATTCTAGAAAGAGACTAAAACAAACACAGCTTCAAGAACAGCTGAAAGGAACCACCAAACAGAGCAAATGATTAAAAAGAGGAAAAAAATATGGAACCTATAGCAGGAAAATGACATGACAAACAACAATATGACAATACATATCAGTTATAACCATCAGTGTACATGGCCTCAATTCAATCAAAAGAAACAGACTAGCAGAGTGGATTAAGAAACAAATGCCAACAATATGCTGCATATAAAAATACATATAACTCAAAAGGAAATTCACAGACTGAAAGTCAAAGGATGGCAAATAATTCTCCAATGCCACTGGAAACCAAAAAAAAAAAAAAAAAAAAATCAGGGGTTGCTATTCTGGTTGCTAACAATATCAGCTTCAAACCAAGAAATCATACAAAGAGATAAACAAGGTCACTACATACTACATAAGACAAATTTTAACAGATATAAAAAAATCAAATAGGCAATAATACAATTGTAATGGGGGACTTTAACATGCTACTGTCACAAAGAGATAGAACTAGGCAAAAAATCAACAAAGAAATAACAGAGCTAAACCAAACTTGTGAAGAAATCAACTTAGGAGACCTTTACAGAGTATTTTACCCAGCAATAACAAAATACATTCTTCTCAGTTGCACGTGGGAGGTTCTCCAAAATAGACCATTTACTAACACAGAGAGCATTCTTAACTAAATGCAGAGGAACTGAAATCATCCCATGCATACTACCTGGACACAGTGCAATGAAACTAGAAATTATTGACAAAAGAAACTATAAAAACACCATAAACATGAGGCCGGGTAGATAGCTCAGCAGAAAAAGTGCTTGCCTGGCAAGTACAAAGTCCTAACTTCAGTCTTCAGGATTTCAAAAACAAAAACAAGCAAGCAACAACAAAAACTGAAAACATATGGAAATTAAACAGCAATGTTGTAGAAAAAGCAGGGAATCACAGATGAAATTAAGGAAGAAATTTAAAAATACTTATAATCAAACAAAAATGTGAATACAACTTACTGAAACTTGTGGGATACAATGAAAGCTTTCTTAAGGGGAAAATTTATAGTGCTAAAATTGCACATTAGGAAAGCAGAACAAGCCCAAATAAATAATCTTATGTTGCACCTCAAGCTCCTAGAGGGTCAGGGAGATAGCTAAGGGGCACAAGTGCTTGCCTGGCAAGCGCAAGGTACTGAGTTTGATCCTTGGTTCTGGAAGAAAAAAAAAAAAAAAAAAAAAAAAAAAAAAAAAAAAAAAAAAAAAAAAAAAAAAAAAAAAAAAAAAAAAAAAAAAAAAAAAAAAAAAAAAAAAAAAAAAAAAAAAAAAAAAAAAAAAAAAAGCTCCTAGGAAAGAAGAACAAGTTAAGCTCAAAGACCAAAGAAGGCAGGAAATTAGAAAGATTAGAGCAGAAATTAATCTAATTGACACAAAGAAAACAATACAATGAATAAATGAATCAAAGAGTTGGTTCTTTGAAAGAGTAAGTAAAATTAATTTATCCCAAGCAAATCTCACTTAAAAAGGTCATACAAGAAGGAATGAAAAGGGCAAAATC
Organism: Myocastor coypus; assembly: GCA_004027025.1. NCBI lineage: Eukaryota > Metazoa > Chordata > Mammalia > Rodentia > Myocastoridae > Myocastor > Myocastor coypus. The sequence goes on from PVJA010036508.1 coordinate 14,535, forward strand.
ACTATAGACTCCAGAGAAATTCAGATCATCAATACCTACTTCCAAATCTTTACTCATGGGATGGAAAACACAAAGGAAATGAAGTACATAGATACATATGAAATGCCAAAGCTGGCTCAAAAAGATATACAAATTCTGAATAACCAAATAACAAGAAACAAAATTGAAAATGTAATTAAAAACCTACCAACAAAGAAAATCCCCGGTCCCTATTGATTCACAGCTGCATTCTACAAGAAATTTATGGAATATTTAATGGCAACTTTTCTCAAACCCTTCAATGAAACTGAAAGGGAATGAATTCTCTCAAACTCATTCCTGGAGGCAAATATTACTCTGACTCCAAAGCCAGAGAAACAGCCAACTAAAAAATCTCTCTAATAAATTTAGATGTAAAAATCCTCAATAAAATACTAACAGACAGAATGCAGTAAATCAAAAAGATTATACATCATGACCAAGTGAGATTCATCACAGGAACACAGGATAGTTCAGCATATGCAAATCCATAAATGTAATACACCACATCAATACAGCAAAAACCACATAATCATCTCAACAGATACAGAAAAAGCTTTTGACAAAGTCCAACACTCATGGATGGTAAACACCTTACAGAGAATCAGGATAGTCTATCTCAACCTGTTAAACGCCATCTATGAGAAACCAACAGCTAACATCATACTAAATACGCAAAAATTGAAGGCCTTCACTTTAAAATCAAGAACAAGACAAGGATGTCCACTGTCTCCACTCCTATTCAATATAGTTCTGGAAATACTAGCCAGAGCAATTAGACAAGAGAAAGAAATAAAAGGAATAAGGATTGGAAAAGAATAAGAGAAATTATCATTTTCAGCAGATTACATAATAGTCTACTAGAGGACCTCAAAAACTCCAACAGAGCCGGGTGTGGTGGCGCACGCCTGTAATTCCAGCACTCAGGAGGCTGAGGCAGGAAGATCGGTTAGAGCTCGAGACCAGCCTGGGCTACAAAACTGAGCTCAAGGCCAGCCTGAACTGTACAGCGAGACCCTGTCTCAAAAAGACAAAAAAAAAAAAAAAAAACCCAACAGTCTTGCACATTTAATCACCAAATTCAGTAACATAACAGGATACAAAGGCAACACTCAAAAATCAGTAGCATTTTTGTACACAACAAATACACTGAGAGACAAATTAGGGAAACCACAACTTTCACAATAACATCCAAAAAAATGAAACATTTAAGAATCAATCTCAGCCCAGCAGAATGGCTCAGTGGTCTAAAGTGCCTGCTTAGGAAAGCTTGGGCGGCTGCAGGGACTGCAGTTCGATCTCCAGCATCACATGTTGCACCAGCCCTGCCCGCTGGGCAGGCTGAGCCAGCCATAAAAATAAATAAACAAACAAACAAAAGTTCTGAAACAAGAAAAATAGAATAAATTTTAAAAAAACAGCACCTAAAAAAAAATCAATCTTACAAAGTAAAAGATTTATACAATGAAAAAGATGTGGTATTTTTATACAGTGAAATACTACTCAGCTGTAAAGAATGATAAACTGGAAGACTTCTTATATAAATGGATGTATATTGAACATATACTCTTAAGTGAAATAAACCAGACTTATATGTGTAAATATCATATAGTCTCCCTAGTGTAAGAAGTCTAAAGAAGAAATAAAAATGGAAGGACATAACACAGCTGAATGGCAATCAAAGACATGGATTAAACAACAAAGTGACTAGAAGCAGAAAAGAGAGGAAACATAGCAGGAACAAAACCATGCACTTATGTACACAGGATGAATCAGATATTGGTCCTAAGAACCTTCAAAAGATTTTTCACATTAATGATACCAATGTGCAATGATAAAAATATGCTTGGAATGCCTGTCATTCTGGTCTTTTAGATATGTACTGCTTCTAATGTAAAGTCAGTTACTGCTATACTCTCTCTGAAGTAAATGGTTGACTAATAAAAAAAAAAAAAGTGTTGATTGCAAGTAAGAGACTAGGCCAAATGCCATAGGCTTGACAGGCTATAATTTTGTACATTCTTGGATTTCTAAATGTCTGCATAAAAATGTGTGACTGCTTTCATCACATTCTATAGAGATTTATTAGAATATCAATGATTGACAGAAAATACCAATTTCAAGCTAAGTCTAAGATGTTTGTTATTCAGAAAGACAGTGATGTTAAGATCAATTACCTATGTTATAGGGTAATAGTACCACGAAGCTTCTTTGCTGGAAGGTTGAGAATGTAAGTTAATAGACGAAAAATTGGAGAAAAAGAAGGGCTATGAAGATAGCCAACATTTCGGCCCTAGCCCTTCCAGGTCAGTGAGGACTCAGGACAAAAGAGAACCTGTGCTATAACAACCTATAACTCAGTGGTGTCTCAAATTTTCTGGTCAAGGAGATTATGGACCTCAGAGGAAAGGGATAAATGAAGTATACTGTGTCTAAGGAGAGTCACCTGGGGAGAAAATATTCTCTCAGGCTTTCAGAAAGAGCAAACTGGTCAAGCAATGGCTGTGACTCATCTCGATGGTTGACACTGACAACAGTTCTACAGAGCACTGTACAGGGTTCCAAAGTTAATCCTGAGAGGACTTGACCTTGGAAGATACAAAAGATGAATGTTTTGTTATACAGGTCTTGGTTTAACTTGCCCTTGATCACCCAGCAGAAAAGTTTAATTATGAGGCATAAAACACAGAGCTAGATTAGTATGATGACCGTAAGAGGCTTAAATCATCGGCCTCCAACATTGCCAGTTTCACTGGTAACCCAATGCAAATAAGGAACATTGGACTATGTATACAACTACTTCCTCTTAGTTCAAAGAAAATTTTTTCCTTCCCTGCCAATATTGATCAAAAAATTTATCATGCTTACACCCCATGCTCTGTATAACTATTACGAGGACAACAATATGCAATGTGGCCAGGCGTACTGGCTCACACCTGTAATCCCAGCACTCGGGAGGCTGAGGCAGGATGACTGATGCGAGTTCGAGACCAGCCTGGGCTACAAAAGTGAGCTCATGGCCAGCCTCAACTGTATAGCGACACCCTGTCTCAAAAAGACAAAAAAAAAAAAAAAAAAAAAAAAAAAAAAAAAAAACCAACAATATGCAATGTGTCAATTATTGTGAATGTATACTAACGTGAAACTATATTGATATTTCTTATTAAAATAAAAATAAATAAATAAATTATATTGATACAAGAATCCTAAACAAAATACTAGTAAACTAGAAGAAAGAAAGAAAGAAAGGAAGGAAGGAAGGAAGGAAGGAAGGAAGGAAGGAAGGAAGGAAGGAAGGAAGGAAGGAAAACTATGGTACTCTGAGAAGAGTTTGAAGAGGATTTGAAGAAAAAAAAAGGAAAGATATTCCATGCTCCTGGATAGGAAGAACCAACACTGTGAAAGAGGCCATACTCCCAAAATTGTTATATAGACTCAATGCAATTCTGATTAAAATACCATTAGTACACCTCACAGAGCTAGAGAAAATTTCCTCCAATTTATTCGGAGCCAGAAGAGACCCATAATATCAAAAGCAATCCTGGGAAACAAAAGCCAGGAGGCATCTCAATCCCTGACCTGAAATTACACTATACAGCTACTTTCTGTATGGTACTAGCATACCATACAGTATGAGGATCAATGGAACAGACTGGAAAATGCAGACACAACTACAAATGCACTCTGACACCTTATCATTGATAAAGGAGCCAAATGTTCACTCTTTAATAAAAACTGTTTAATAAAATGGTACTACAAAAACTGGTGTTCCATATGACAAAGGCTTTAGCCTAGACCCATGTGTATCACCATGCACTAAACTACAGTCAAAATGGATCAAATATTGAAATACTAAAATAGAATCGATAAATCATCTGGAAGAAAATGTAGGTACAAATCTTAAAAACATAAGGGTAGGTAGAGAATTCATGAACAAAAATCAAACTGCACAGGACATATTACAAGGAATCAAGAACTGGGATCTCTAGCCGGGCGTGGTGGCTCACGCCTGTAATCCCAGCACTTGGGAGGCTGAGGCAGGAGGATCGGTGCGAGTTCGAGACCAGCCTGGGCTACAAAACTGAGCTCAAGGCCATCCTGAACTGTACAGCGAGACCCTGCCTCAAAAAGACAAAAAAAAAAAAGAACTGGGATCTCATCTTTTTGAAGATTCTGCACTTCAGAGGAATACTCTAACACAGTAAAAAGAAAAGCCATAAGCTGGGGAAAAAATTGTAGCTGGCTGTCCCTCCAGCAAAGGCCATCTATCTAGTACATACAAAAAATTAAAAAGTATCAGGCCCTCCAAATTCAGACTCAATCCAAAAATGGGCATAAGATGAATATATACTTTTGAGATGAAGAAACACAAATAGCAAGTAAATATATCAAAAAATGTTCAACATCATTGGTTACTGAAGAAATGCAAATTAAAACAACACTGAGATTTAGTCTCACCCCAAAAAGAATGATTAACATCAAGTCAGCCAATAAGTTCTGGAGGGGATGTAGGGGGAAAGGAATACTTCTGCATTGTTGATAGGAGTACAGATTTGTACAACCACTGAACTTGTTTAAGAGGAAAGAGTTACCGAGTTTAGGACAGAAGGAGTCAGGGAAAGATATATCTATGTACAGTTTGGACAACCAAACTGTGCATTTCTGCTGGTCTATGCAAAGGAGCAGACAATGTTTGTTTAATCTTTTTCCAACTTTACTTCTCATCTTAATTTTTTTCTTCTAATTTTGCATGCATATAACTAGTAATATTAATAACTGGATTGTAAAACAACACTATGCATTATAACAAATACTGTAAAATTCATATTATTTTGTTAGGCAAAATTCTGCATCACTTTATTTTTTTTATTCCATTATTTATTTTAAAACATAGTAACCAACATTTCAATTTTGGTATGATGAAAGATGTGTATAGCAATGGAGTGGAATAGAGTCCAAGATTAGGCCTACACATATATGCATCAATATTCAACAACAGTATCAAAAAATCAAACAGAAAAAGTCACCTTTTAACAAATGATGTTGGAACACTTAGTTACCAATATTCAGAAAAGTAACAGATATTTATCTTACATAGGATACAAAAAATTCCTTAAAATAAATCATAGATGATGTAAATGACAAAACTAAAGAGCATATGTAAGATGGCAAAACTCATTAACACTGGGCAAACTCAAAAATTTCTGAGGTACATGGAAAGTGCTACAAAGATAAAATGGCCAAAACTAGAATTTAGGATTTTTTAAAAAGATTTTTTAAATTTCTTTTTATTTTTAGTAATGAGAGTTTCAGAACATGTTAGTAGCACACTTGCAATAATTGACACACTGCATATTGTTGTCCTCATAAAAGTTATACAGAGCACAGGGTGCAGACATGATAAATTTTCTAATTGATATTGGTTCAGAAAAAAGAAAAGAAAAAAAAAGTTTTCTTCTCTTTGAACTAGGAGGAAGTACTTGTATACATAGTCCATTGTTTCATAATTGCAGTGGGTTACCAGCAAAACTGGCAGTGTTGAAGGCTGTTGATTTAAGCCTCTTACTGCATCACTTTAATTTTTTGTTTTAATACGTTTTTTTGTGTGGAACCAGGGATTGAACTCAGGCCCTTAGGCTTGCCAGGCAAGCGCTTATTCTATTGGGCTATCTCCCCAACCCCGTTTTAATATTTTTGTACTCCATAAAATGTTCAAAAGGCAAGAAATGAGGGGAGACAAGGGAAGGGGAAAGGAAAACAATGATTAGAAAAGAAAATTGTCAATGTAACACTAAAATTATGTTTGGAATACATGTCACTCTTGTCTTTTTGATATATACTGCTCCTTGTGTAAACCCAGTTACTGTCATTCTATCAAGAGTAGTACTTGAAAATAAGAGACTGGGCCAAATACCATATTCTTGAAAGGGTGCAATTTTGTATTTCCTTGAATTTCCAAATATCTGTGTCAAAATTGTGTAACTGCTTATATCACATTGTATGGAAAGTTATTAGAATATCAATGATGGCCAGAAAATATCATTTCCAAGCTAAGTCAAAGATATTTGAGCCGGGCGTGGTGGCTCACGCCTGTAATCCCAGCACTCGGGAGGCTGAGGCAGGAGGATTGGTACGAGTTCGAGACCAGCCTGGGCTACAAAAGTGAGCTCAAGGCCAGCCTCAACTGCATAGCGAGACCCTGTCTCAAAAAAGACAAAAAAAAAAAAAAAAAAGATATTTGATACTCAGAAAGCCAGTGATGATAAGCTCAAGTATCTATGTTACAGAGTAATAGTATCACAAAGCTTTTCTGCTGGAGGGCTAAGAATGTAAGTTAACAGACCGACAATTGGAGAAAAAGAAGGGCTATAAGGATAGCCAATATTTTGGCCCTAGCCCTTCAAGGTCAAAAAAGACCCAGGATATAAGGGAACCTGTGCTGTAATATCCTATAACTCAGAGGTGTCCCAAATTT
>PVJA010036509.1:0-12277 GCA_004027025.1 Myocastor coypus
CAAGTTTTTGGAAATGGCTTATGGGAAGAGATATGGAAGCTGTGAAGATGGTGCCTACTTGCAAAGAGCTGGGATGCTGAGATTATGGATTTTAGTACTGCAGGGATTATGGGTGTGGTCTGAGGCAGATATACTGAGACAGAGAGCCTGAATGTAATATAACAGAAACAGAAACAGATGCTCTCTCTGTTATCATGTTTGGCCGGTTGCCTCTGTCTCCATGTAAAAAAATGCTCTCTGCTCTGTGACACCCAGCCTGGGCGCTAGCTGAGTACGGACTGAAATATCCAGCAACTGTGAGCTAAATAAACCTTTCATTCCTTCATTTTGGCTGTTGAGTTTTTGCCCCAGCAACTAAAGCAGAGTAACTAAGACACCCTCAAAGCATTGTGTGTTTAGCAGGCAAATTTCTATGTGCAAGTTTGTGTTGTGAACCATACTATGCATTTGCTTTCTGGATTTATTAATCACGTGTGCCTGTAGCTTCAGCAACTTTTCGTTTTTCTCCATCTTACCCTGTGGCAAGCACTATTCTGGTGTTTCTATGTAGTTTTTCTATTGTTTAACGATTCTATCTATAACTAAGATCAACTTTATTTCATTTAACCTAAGTATCTTTGTACTTTTATCCTTATTGGCATAAATGATAGGAATTGTTGTTTTGTAAACAGTGACTGATATTCCACCTTATGTGTCAGAGATTTTTATTAATTTGTCTATAAGTTGACACTTAAACTGCTTGTACATGTGAACTTCTGCTAGTAGTGTCGCAGTTCTATTGGCACAGTTGTCTATGATTTCCTTGGCTACGCATCACATAGAGAAGCTGGCTGGGTTTATGGAAGTTTTACTTTTAAACTTTTGAGAACTTCCATAATGCTTTCCACAAGTACACTAAGTTACATCCTCACAATGTACAGATATTACATTTTCTCTTTACTGTAGCTATTCCTGTAACCTTTCATTTAGTTTTGAATTTCAATCATCATTACAACAAAGTGATATCTGCATATGAATTATATCTTCTGACATAATTGTGTATTTCCGTGATGGTTATGGAGGTTGAGTGCCCTTTAAAATCTGTTGCTGACCTCTTGTTTATTTTTTTTTAACTTTTGAGACAGTCTCTTGTGATGGACATGAACTGACCTTGAACTCTGGTCACATCTGTTCGATGACGCTTTTGCATTAGCTGCTCAAGGACTCAAAACATAAGTGGACACCACATACCTTGTCAGTTATTGGAAGTTCTGTTTTCTTTTTTGGTCTTCTTTGAAAAATATACATATTTTCAGTCAGTTTCATTACCAGGGATAGTGATAAAGGTCTGCGATTTGAACACTCAGGAGGCTAAGAGAGCCTGGGCTACATAAAGAGATGTTGCACAAATAAATAACTTAAAAGTTACATAAATAGAATTTTTGGCTTTTGAATTGTATGAATTTCATATACATACACACATATACATATATATGTCTATGTATGCATATATGCACACCAACACATATGTATGTGTAATTAATATGCTAAGATACATGCTTTACAAATATTTTCTTCTAAAGTATAGACTGCTTTTCCAGTTTGTTGATTGTTCTTCTTTCAGCAAAAATCTTCATATTTGATATAGTTCTACTTGTTCATTTTTACATTTATTACTTATGTTCTTATGTTTTCAAAAAAATGCTTGCTAAAGTTAGTGGTAAGGATTTTCTCCATAGCATAGAAAGAAATAGTATTGCCATGTAAATACATATGTGGTTGTGAATTTGCAGAAGTGTCTGTCCTATCTTGGTCCAAGAAAACCATTTATAAACATCATGAATTTCATCAAGATGGCCATGCTTACTCTAGATGACATATGTATGTAATCTTTCCTGCCTTATAGTCCTATCTTTTTATTTTTTATTTACTTAGTACAAGGTCTACAGGGTTTCGCTATGTTGATTGGAGTTACAGTGACCTTCCTGTTTTCAGCATCCCAAGTGCGAGGATATCAGGCATTTGTCACAGTGCACAGTGCCAATCACTTCACAGCATACCCAAAGGGTTGGGCTGGCACAGCACACTAGGGATTGAACCCGACCTGCTGTTCTCTGCCTAAGCAAATGCTTTATTCTGCTGAGCTATCTGGCTTTCCCTCTCTTATAGACAGATAAATTTTGATATTTCAAAACTGACTTTGAAGCATATGCCAGTAAAATAGAGTTCAAAATAATATTGTCCTAAATAATACAACATTTTTTCTATTAATATTAAACATTAAATATTAATATTGTAGGGCTGGGTATGTAGCTCAGTGGCACAGCACCTGCATAGCAAGTGTGAGGCTCAGAGTTCGATTCCCAATGCCAAAGAAAACATAGTAAATATTATTATTGCATTAATATTGAAGTCTTTGCTTAAACAGGCTTGTGATTGTTTTGGGTATGTACCTAGGAACCTAGGAATGGTACTGCAGAGTTACAGGTAACTATAAAAGGCAGCAACAAAATACCTCCCAAAGAGTTTGCAACACTCCTTAGTCCCATTAATAAAGGGTGAGAGTTCTAATTTCTTCATATCCTTGCCAACACTAGGTTGTTACCCTTTGTAGAATAATCATTCTGTTGCACACGCAGATGTATCCCCTTGCAGTGCTTATTTCCATTTCCCTAGTTATTTATTTTATTATTTCTGCAATTAACAACCATCTGGAAATATTATCTGGTTAAATGTCAGTTCAAAAATATTGCCCATTTCTGCCGGGCATGGTGGCGCATGCCTGTAATCCCAGCACTCAGGAGGTTGAGGCAGGAGGATTGGTGCGAGTTCCAGACCAGCCTGGGCTACAAAAGTGAGCTCAAGGCCAGCCTGAACTGCACAGTGAGACCCTGTCTCAAAAAGACAAAAAAAATTGCACATTTTTATTTAATTGCAAATGTTCTTTCTATATTTTAGACACCATTTCTTTATCAGATAAATGATTTGGAACTCTTTTCACAAACTCATTCTTTTCTTCTTGGCTACTTGCACTTTATGTGAAGGTATCGTTTGGATAATAGCTTTGTGATTTTGTTCAACTCAATTTCTTAACATTTTTTTCTTCTTTCTTTCTATTTATTTGTTTGTTTGTTTGTTTGTTTAGTGGTACTGGGGAGTGAGCTCAGTAACTTGCACTTGCCAAGAAAGCACTTATGCTTATTCTACTGAGCTATCTCCCCAGCCCCGTAACTGTTTTCTTTTATGCATGCTCATGCAATCTCATGTATTATTTTTTTTTGTTTGTTTCACAACCTTTGTTTGTTTATTCACTCAGTTTTACGGCCAGCTCAGCCGGCCCCAAGGGCAGCGCTGGTTCAACATGTGGTGTCAGGGATCGAATCCTGGTCCCTGAAGCTGCCCAAGCTTTCCCAAGCAGGTGCTTTAGACCACTGAGCCATCCTGCCGGGCCCGCTCATGCAATCTCATGTGAATAACTGCACAATGTAAAATCATGTTAACTAATGGATCTGTAACAATAGGATTATAAAAAGAGAGGAGTCTGAAAATGGAACTGCATTTAACTGTAAAACAGTAATTGTATGATATTTGTTCTATTTTATTTGGTCTTAATCCAAGAGGATCAAGTGTATATATTAAGAATGCATTTTTGGTTTTTTCCTTACTGTCAAAAAAAAAAAAACAAAAAAAAAAAACAGAGGATAAGATCTCATGGGTAGAATTGTCTCTGCTCTTGAAGTTTGTTCCTGGTGTCCCCAGAGATCTGATGACAAGTGTAACATGTCAGTTCATATAATGAAAATCAATAAATCCAAGTGCTTTAGCTGCTGCAGCTGTTACTCTCTGAACAGACAAAATGGGATGACAAAGATTATTAGCCAGAAAGAGAACTTACCCGATGAATACAAGCCATAGCATTCAATGAAGCTAAGAGCCTGGAGGAAAAAGAAAAGATTTTGGAACAAATATTAGTAAAATTGGGAAGGGGAGATAACATAGCAGTTCAAGTGCCTGTCTGGTCAATGCAAGGATCCAGGTTTGATCCGCAGTACGCATGTCATGCCAGGTCTGGACTCTAGAAGCACTGTGCTGGTCAGTGAAACAGGGCATGATGGCATACACCTGTCACTCAGCGCTGTGGAGGCTGAGACAGGAGGACCGCTGAGAGTCACGATGCACAGGAAGACCCTGTGCATGAAACAGTAAAAATATTCAAGATTTATAATATGTTCTGTGAATAGATAGCCAAAGAAGTGGAGCAAACACATTAAGGATGATGAGATTTATCAAATGATTCCGTAATCGCAGCAAATGTCTTCAATTATGAAAATATTGTACTTAATGGGTGATATTTAAGTGATAATCAAATTTAAGTAAAACTCAAAGAGAAAAGCTGGGGAGATAGCTCAATAGATTAAGCACTTGCCTGCCAAGTGCAAGGTTCTGAGTTTAATCCCCAGTACTGAAAAAAAGAAACACAAAACAAAACGCAAAGAAAGCAAACCATAAAACCATAAGGATTGTAACAGCAAAGATAGATTGTTCTCCACTACTTACCAGCTTCATGGATAAAATATTCTCTAATTACACAATATCACTTCTACTAAGCTTGTCCAAGTTAGTTGTTTGTCTTAAAATTTCCATTAAAATTGGATTAGCAGTATCAAATAAGTGATATTTGTGACAGCATTTCCATTCATTCACTTTCATTACAAGTTATGTTAGCATTATTCTTGTAAGAAAATTAAGGCTGTTAAAAATGTTAAAGGAAATTTAGATTCAAGCTTTAAATGCTTTAGTTTGTGTAAAAATAATTTTGCAGTGCACTTTGATGGGACTGTACTGTGCATTTCTTAGCCATCTGGGATAATATCTGCTTTCTTGCATATACTTAAGCATGACTTACAGACTAGAATGTGGTCTATTTTAGAAAATGTCCCATGTTTAGCTGAAGAGAAAGTGTATTCAGATGTGGTTGGGTGGACACTCTGTATATGTTCACTAATGCCATTGTTCCAACTTCTGGTTCAGTTCTGCGAATTGTTGTTAATTTTTGTTTGCTTGACCTATCTTTTGAGATAAGGGGGTGTTAAGGTTTCCTGTTAAGATTGTGATATTGGATATTACATTTTTCTTTCTTTTTTTTTTTTAAACAGCAAAACATTTTAATCCATCAATTCTAGAAATGACAGAGACACTTGATAGCCGGTGCTCCTGCCTCAATAGTTACTACAGGTCAGACAGACTACACAAAGCCAGATATTAAAGATGTAGCTTGGGACAAGACCATCGAGGTAAGATCTTCCTCTTTTTGCTCATAAAATTAGAAAAGAAAGCTTTCTGATACTCTAAACCCATTTTCTTATTTTTAAATCTGTCTGTGATATTTGAAGGCAAAATAGATAAAGAGCAAACTTAGCTCTCAAGCACCAGGATGAGCTGGCCTCCTTCAACTAAGCACTGTGGTTGGTTTGGTTCTATTTCTACCAACACTGTGATGTGAGGTACTATGGTTCCTGTTTTAGTTACAAGAAGTGTTAGGAATGAATGCCCACTCACATTTAATAATAGCTTATCTAGCACACCACTCCACAGCACAATACCAACAACAGGAGTGCTTTAAAGCAGGATAGAGTGATATGACAACATAAAATTTCCTTTGTCTCCTTTTTGTACATTGAGAATTCAGCTGAACAAGACTCTTCAGAATGCATACATTGTCCTCTTGACACACTACATTCCAAAGTTCAGACTTGGGATCCGAGGGCCTTACAAGCTCAAGCTTTGGTGATGTATTCTTCTCGGATGAGGAAATCATAGATTTTCTGGGTCTTGTTCACGTCTATCTTGATGAGCGCTCTTGCCTGTGCCAGTCTCAAGCCTCCTTGCTTGTTACATTCATTCAGGAGAGCAGATTTATATTCTAAATAGGCTCCTGGGACCAACCTCACCATCTGACAGAGCTCCTTTTCTTTTTCATTCAGCTTCTCAGTGCCAGGGAGGCCAGTAAGGTTCAAAGGTGGTGCACTCCGTCTACCTGAATTTGAAGCCACTGGAATAGAAGGACTCAGTCCGGAATCAATGTCAGCTTGTCGGCGGAGACATTGCTGGCATGCACTGCTGTCCTGGATATACTGGAGAACCTCAGAGAGCATGGTATGTTTAAGGCGTTCTTCCTCACGTGTCTTTTTTAGGTGATCATATGTCCTGGCACTACAAAAATTGGTAATGCCTGCTGTCCGATATTCCTGAAGTCGCTTTATTTCCCTTCGAAGTTCAAATTCTATTGCATGGCTTTCAATAAATTTGTCATGTTCCACTGGGCCCACAATCCTTGCAAATCGCCTCATTGTTTCATAAAGGTCTTGGACTTCCTTGGGGTACCGCCTTTCCATTAATTGAAATTTTCTAAGGTTGATTAATCCATGATCTCTTATAATTTTTTTTTGTCTCTGTCTCTCCTTTAGCCTGGAATGATAGATATCTACCACAGCCATCTTCAGCGCATGTAAAATGTCTGAGTCATCTTCAACAAAATCAATGTCTCTCAAGTCCCATTCTGCATAATTGTCAAATTCCTCAATGAAATCTGCTCGAGCTGGCATGTATCCTGCCATGTCTCGAGAAAGCAAGGAGTCAAAGGTAGGTCGGGGAAGGTCATCTGTAGAGTGAAATGGAATGGCTGTATCAGCAGTTTTTGCCTCCTCTGCTTGTTTCAGGTTTAGCAGGGTAGAAGCAAACAGAGGGTTATTGATGAAATGTTTCATGTAGTGCTTTTCACATTCCTCCTTGGTCTTGGTACACATTTGATTGGCCACATCTTGCCAATTTCCAAAGCCACAGTCCATCACAGCTTCTAAAAGTGCCATTTCTTCTTGAGCAGTCCAGCTGGGGTCAAGAACAGGAAAGTCTGAGGTCATTATTTCATATGTATGGTCGCTTTGATGTTTCTTGTATTCAAATCCTCGAGTGAAACATGCTAAAGGAACCCAAACGGTCCATTCCCTAATTGGTAAAGGTTGCTGCTTGGACCTTCCTCAGTGCACAACTTCTTCAAAAGCCAGAACTGCCCAACACCTATAACAGTGCTCGATAACTCCCTCAACTCGTAGGCGTAGACGGCCAAGCGCTGCCTCGGCTTGCGTACGCTGCCCCGGGCCTCAGATATTACATTTTTCATGTTCATTAAGATTTGCTTTATATAGCAAGGTGGCGCCCTGTTGAACGCATACATATTTATGAGCATTACCACTTTATCTTGATTTTTTTCCCCTACCCAGTATGTACTGGCCTTGTTTATTGTGTTTGATCATTCTTGCTTTGAAGTTGAGACTGTCTGTGAACAGGAATGCTAACCCTGCGTTCTTCTGAGATGCTGGGGGATGCAGTATTGTTTTCCATCCTTTGACTTTTAGCCTATGGACTTCTTTATGATTTAAGTGTGCTTCTCATATACAACATATTGTTGGACTTTGCTTCATAATCCATTGAAACAGTCTATTTCTCTATAATTGGTGAATTGAGTCCATTTACATTGGTGGTTATAATTGAGATCTATTGCCTTATGATTAATAAGTTATTTACTTGGTATTGTTTATCCCTTTTTCTCCTGTGTTGGTTTGCCGTATTTGGTGGGTTCTTTCTGTTCTCATTTGTAGAGTTGGGTCATTTTGGTCCCTGTCTGCAATATCTTTCAGTAGTCTGTGTGGGCTTGGCTTTGACATCATGAAATTCTTTAGTTGATCTTTGTCATGTAATATTTCACTTCTCCATCAAACTAGAAATAGAGATTTTCAGGGTATCGCAGTCTGGGATGGAATTTATTTTCATGCAGGACTTGAAGTATTCTGCTCCATATTCTTCTTGGCTTCATGGTTTGTGAAGAGAAATCTGTTGTTATTCTGATGGTTTTTCCTTTAAATATGATCTGTTTCTTTTCTCCAGAGGTTTTTAACAAATTGTTCTTGTGCTGGATTTCTTGGATTTTGATGATTATGTCTGCATGTGTTTTTAATTGGGTTGAGGTTATTTGGAGTTCTATATGCTTTGGTTAACTTAATGTCAGATTTTCCCCATATTTAGGAAGTTTTCTGCTATTTTTTTCTGTCTGTATTATCTTTATATCATTTGTATTGAATCCTTTCCTGTTGATGCTTATTAGACTTGTGTTGGTTAACCTGGCATCATCTTACAGATATTATTTTTTTCTGGCATTCTAGTTGGATTTTTTTAAATCTTTTGTTATTTGACAGAATTTTCATTTTTATTACTTTTAATAAGAAATAACAATGTATACAAAGTGACAGTTTCAAAGCATATTAGTAGTACATTTCAATATTTGATGCAATGCATGTTATTGTGCTCCTATTAGTTATACAGAGCACAGGATGCAGATATTATAATTTTTGAAATAATTATTGGTACAACCAAATTTCTTATTGAACTAAGAGAAAGTAGTTGTATACATAATCCAATGTTCAATAATTGCAATGGGTTATTGGTAAAACTGGCAATGTTGGAAGCAGTTGACTTAAGCCTTTTACAGCTCAACATTCTAGTCTAGCTTTCCGTTTTATACCTTGTGGTTAATCTTTTCTGCTGACTCATTAAGGGCAAGTTTAATCACGACATATATAGCAAAACATGCAACTTTTGTATCTCTCAAGGTCAGTCAAATCCCCTCAGGATTTACTTCGGGAGCATTTATAGTGCTTTGTAAAACGGTCATCAATGTCACTCCAAAAATTAGAGAAAAAGAAGGGCTATAAGGATAGTCAGTATTTTGGCCCTCAAGGTCAGTGAGGACTCAGGACATAAGAGCAACTGTGCTATATATCATCCTAGTTGTTTTTAATGGGTCCTTTCCTATCCTTTCATTAGCTACAACATTCTCTTCAAGATCTCAAACTCTACCTTCACTTTTATGCAAACGTTTTTTGCCACCTTGGTGTTGAGATTGTATTTTCCTATAAAACTCTTTGAATTTGCTTCTTGTGATCTATTTCTTTTCTATATAGTTCATTCAAGGATTCCATCATTTTTCTATTCTCCTCTATTTTTTATCAAAGTATTCTTTAGCAGCATTTATTCATTCTTTTATTATAGTTTTTATCCTTTAGTTTTTACTTCAGGCAGTATTTCTGATCTGATTGTCTCTATGTATTTCTTCAGTTGTTTCTTTACTTAGATGCTATTTATTCAGAGATTTCAGCTATGTGATTTCCATTTGCTTCTGTGCTACCCTCTTCTGCACTTGCTCTGGGTGGGCTTGGGGCCTCGGGTTGCATTTTGCTTTTTCTCTTTTTTGTTTTGTGTAGCACTGTCCTCTGACCTTTGGTGTAGAGGTTTGGTGCGGTTATGCCCTTAGTGCCTACTGAAATCTCCAAGGAAGATGACATGGTGCATGTAGCTACAGTTTTGTATTTACATAACTACATTTAGGAATACTAATAATGGGTGGCGATTTTTAGCAGTTGGAAAACTTTTGTAACTAATGTGTTTGCATTTTTTAAAAAATATTTTTTAAAAACTTATTTCTCTTAAACCTCATTTTTTGTTTATGTTATGGCTGACTCAGGCCGCCCTGGGGTGAGGGTGTGCAGCATGTGGTGCCAAGGATCCAGGAGCAGTTCCAGCGCTTGCCTTAAGTTTCTTCCGCAGGCACTTTAGACCGCTGAGCCTTCTTGCTGACCCTGCGTTTGCATTTTAGACTGTAAGAGCAAACATTATGTCTGTGTAGCTAAGCAGATATTAAATTGGGAATTTATAATTAATTTGGTTCCTCTAAGTTCTTTCTGATCATCTTCCTTTGATGTACCTGGGTTCTTCTAGACAGACTAGTTCACCCAGTTACCTGATTCCCCCTGTGTAGATCAAGAGAAAAAGAGACAAGACGTCTTCATAGTCTGGTCCAGCAAAGTTTCTCAGCTTACCGCGTCCTGATCTGCCAAGTTTGAACTCATCCAGATGTGCCTAACTTGGCTCTGGCTGCTGTGCTAAGTTTTTTCTTGCTGTAGCCCATAGGAGTGAACCCCACACACGAACTGAGCCTGGACTGGGTCTGAAAGGGATCTGGCAAGTGTGGAGCAGATGATCTTACACACATGCTGGGCCTGCGTTGGGTCTGGAGGGGTCTGGGAGTACAGAGCAGAACGTTTTACGCACAGGCCAGGCCTGGGCTCATTCTGGAGTGGGTGAATATATTCTTTCCAGGAATAAATGCTTAACATTCAGACTAACAGCTGAGTTCCTCTCAAGTTTCTCTGTCTGTGTGATGTGACTGATCTGAACTGATGTGCAGATTCACATGTACATCCTATGGTAGGAACAAGGCATAAAACTAGCCTATATTCTTTATTTCCAAAAATTGCACTTTTTCTGTGTACATTAGTGTGAGGGTTGGCATGTGTAACACTGATAAAATGGCAGTGTCTCATTCTCAAATCACAACCAAATGTTAAGAGCTCCTGGGGCTGCTCTTGCTTGTTACTGACTTGTCCCTGACCCGGGACAAGGCACTCCAGTCCTCTAGTCAGTCTCCACAGACCCCTGATAAGAAAGATGCTCCAATTAGGGCTTCTATTTCTTTTATTCACTCATTTTGGTTATTCTCTATTCTTTCCTTTGCTCGTAGAGATTAGTAGAAGCCAAAACTAGTCACCGTTTTACTCTTCATGTCCTGCTTCAAGCTTTATGAAGGGCAATTGATAGTTCAACAGACTTACTAAAGAAACTTTTAGTTTTCATGCTCACTGGGATTAACACTTGGAAAATGCAAAGAAATCAGGTAAAAAGGAAGAGAACCTAGATTCTGAGACTGTGTGCACAATAATGAGTTCCTCCCTCTGTACCAGCTCAGTTGATTGCATCCGTAGGAACAATTTAATTTAATTTAATTGTGGTGTGAGCAGAGCCATGGTGTCTGAGGGCAAGAAATCACACCTGGAAAGTGAAAAGTCATAATCTTTCCATTAAGTTAAATGAGGAAAAACCCATTTCAGGAAGGACTTGTGATGCCTTCAGCAGTATGACCTAATTTTTTAAACAGTCTGAAGTTAAAAGTTATTCTATCCAGTGTCCTCAACGTAATTGAAACCTTGATTGTAATAATTATATAAATTAAGATACATTATTAAACTGTGAATTTATTCCATAAGCTATTGGTATTTCCTATATGAATGAGCAGAACACTTGGCTAAGGATATGCTTTATCTAATAACCATAACCATATAAAATGTTACACAGTTACATTTTTACACCCAAGAAATCTCTGGAAAATGTGGAAGTTATAAACTCAATAAGCATTATCGGGCCCGGCAGGATGGCTCAGTGGTCTAAAGCGCCTGCTTGGGAGCTTTGGCGGCTTCAGGGACCGCGGTTCGATCCCCGGCACCACATGCTGAGCCAGCCTTGCCCTCGGGGTGGGCTGAGCCGGCCATAAAAAAATGAGTGAATAAACAAACAAAGGTTCTGAAACAAGAAAAAAAATTAAAAAAAATTTATATAAAAAAAAAAAAAGAATTAGTGCCGGGCGTGGTGGCTCACGTCTGTAATCCCAGCACTCGGGAGGCTGAGGCAGGAGGATTGGTGCAAGTTCGAGACCAGCCTGGGCTACAAAAGTGAGCTCAAGGCCAGCCTCAACTGCATAGCGAGACCCTGTCTCAAAAAGAAAAAAAAAAAATGCATTATCACGGCATTTTTATTGGTAAGAATATATGAGGCCAAGGAAATTCAAGTGCTTTCCTTTAAGTAAATGCCATGTTTCTGTGTTGTTTTTTTTTTTTAATTACACCATATGGTCAAAATCATCCATTTGTTTATATCAATATTTATTATTTTATTACCATTCATGAGGTGGTATTGTCAATGATCTTCCAAATATTCACATTTATCATTTTGCTGTTTTATTTTCCTCTGAGATCATATACTACTGATCTATGTAGCATGACTTCCCAATTTATAAAAAGGAAATCAATTCACAAACTCTCAAGTATTTATTGTATAACAGTCAATTCAAGGGAAGACTTTGGTTCGCAGTAGTGATTTTCATTTGGAGCTTATGGCAAATTCACCTGCCTCCTCCATATCTAGTTTGTGTCTACAGGAGCCAGAGAGTACTTTATGGAGGTTTGTCATGTCTTTACCTAATTTTATTTTTTTAAAAAAAAATGCATTTAGTACAGAGTCTACAGAGCCTCGCTATACAGATTGGATTCATAGTGATCCTCCTGTTTTCAGCCTCCCAAGTTCTGGGATTATAGGCATGTGCCACTACACTCAGCCTCAACTGCCATCTCAG
>PVJA010036510.1:0-20000 GCA_004027025.1 Myocastor coypus
AAAAAAAAAAAAAAAAAAAAAAAAAAAAAAAAAAAAAAAAAAAAAAAAAAAAAAAAAAAAAAAAAAAAAAAAAAAAAAAAAAAAAAAAAAAAAAAAAAAAGGATTACAGCCATGTAGAACTGAGGCTGCTATGCATACACCAGAGGAACCCTAATGAGTTTTCCCTACATAATGTCCTGGGGTAGTTTTGAAAATTGGGCATCTGTGTGGACAGATTTTTTTGGGCATTACAAAATTTGGATCCTTAAAAATTTGAATCTGACAAAACAAATAAACTATTATTTACTATTGTTGGCTCTAGATCAACCAGGTCTGATCCATCTGGAAGCCATTGTTCTCTCACCAAATTGTAGAAATCCACTTGGTCTCACTCTTCACTTAGGACCATGCTTCCCTTTGTCTGTGAAGTAATAAATTTCTCTTTGTGCCTTACTGTCTGCCTCTTAATTTGGCACCATGGCACTGTGGGCATGGCTCTCATCTCTGGGAATGGCTCATTCCTAAACAACTTGCAACCCAGCCAGGAAGCCAAGGAAACAGGTAGGGAGAAGGAAGTATCCATAGGAAAATTCACATCATTCATCTAAATCTGTGTGGGAGGGAGAAAGCCACATTTGAAATGCTTATTGTCCACTGTATAATTATATATCACTAGCTTGGAGCAACTGTTTGCTGAATTGCATCTATTTCACTAAGTAATAAATGTGGAGCCATTCACTGTCATGGTGTGACAGTTTTCTTGCCCAGTTATCTCTGCTTGGCTGTGGGTAAGATGACGTGGACAACAGAAGAGCTGTAGCCTGAAGAAATACACATCTCACTACTTTCTTTGAGAGAAAGTGGAATACTAAGTTCCCAAAGGAGACATGCTAGCTCTTCTTATTTTTTTTTTTTTTTTTTTACAGCAGAGGAAAATAACTAGAAGAGGAAATGGGTGGAATCCATGAGATAGTGGTCAAAATGTGACAAAAATGGAGTTCTCAGGAGGAGAGGAGTGAGGCAGAACCTGTGCTTGAAGTGATGGAATGCAGAAGCAGCCACCAACTGTGAGCCTTGACTTTTGTGCCACAATTAACATCAGAGTAAAGCAAGCCAAAGTGCACTCAGATGGAGAGCAGAGACCGTTCCATTAAAGAAGCCTACTGAGCCGGGCGTGGTGGCGAACGCCTGTAATCCCAGCACTTGGGAGGCTGAGGCAGGAGGATCGATGTGAGTTCGAGACCAGCCTGGGCTACAAAAGTGAGCTCAAGGCTAGCTGAACTGCAGTGAGACCCTGTCTCAAAAAAAAAAAAAAAAAAAGAAGCCTACTGTTTAGGGTTAGACCTCTGGTGACTTCCAGACACTATACAATATTTAAACAACCTTCATGTGAGAGTCTAACCACATTGAATAGGAACATGTCAGGGAACGATATTACGCTGGTGTGAAAACAAGATGAGAAAATAAGTGTTATTATTTTTAATGTATTTTAGTACAGGATCTCACTATACAGATTGGGATTGTGGTGATCCCCCTGTTTTCAGCTTCCCAAGTGCTAGGATTACAGGCATGTGCCACCATGCCCAGTCTTAATTGTTGTCTCAGAGCACCCTGAGCGGAGGGACCAGCAAGACACACCAGGAATCAAATCCTGGTCCCTACATCTGCCTAAGAAGATGCTTTAATCTGCTGAGCTCTGGTCAGCCTGTGAAAATAAATATTATTACTCCTCTCATAGACCTTAGATAGCATCTCACTGCCAGAATTAAAAAACGAGTTTTAAAAACTGCCCAGTGACTTGAAAGAGAAAGAGTATAGCAGTGAAATTACATTAGAAGCAGCACCCATCTAAAAGACCAGAATGACAGGCATTCCAAGCATAGTTTTAGTGTTGTACGTTGCTATCATCAATGTTAAAAACCTTTTGAAGGTTCTTAGGACCATTAGCTAATTCATCCTGTGTATGTACGTGCATGGTATTGCTCTTGCTATGTTTCCTCTCTTTTATGCTTCCAGTCACTTCATTGTTTAACCCCAAAGTCTTTTATTTCCATTCAGCTGTGTTATGCCTTTCCATTTTTATTTCTTCTTTAGAGTTCTTACACTAGGGAGACTATATGATATTTACATATGTAGGTTTGGTTTACTTCACTTATGAGTATATGTTCAAGATACATCTATTTACGTATGAAGCCTTCTAGTTTATCATTCTTTATAGCTGAGTCATATTCCATTGTATAAAATACCACATCTTTTTCAACCATTCATCAGATGATGGGCATTTTGGTTGATGGCTGACATTATCAATAGTTAGACAAAGCACTGTACATGGTTTCTAAGTTAATCCTGAGGGGATTGGATTGACTTTAAAAGATACAAAAGTTACATGTTTTGTTATACGACTCTTGCTCTAACTTACCCTTGACCACCCAGCAGAAAAGTTTAACTATGAGGCATACAATATAAAGCCAGTTAGTATGCTGAGTGGTAAAAGGCTTAAATCAACAGCTTCCAACATTGCCAGTCTCACCTGTAACCCATCGCAGTTATGTAACATTCAACTATGTATACAACTACCTTTTCTTAGTTCAAAGAGAAGAAATTTTTGTGCCAATAACGATTAGAAAATTTGTCACATCTGCACCCTGTGCTCTGTATAACTACTACTAGGACAACAATATCCATTGCATCAATTATTGCAAATGTACTACTAACGTGCTTTGAAATTGTCATATTGCTATTTCTTATTAAAAGTAATAAAAAATAAAATAAGAAATAACAAGAACATCTGATTAACAATAAAAAATTAAACATGCTGCATTGTCTTACAAATAAAATATGTAACGACAAAAAATGCCCATTGAGTGATGAATGGAACTTTTTCAATTTCAGCACCTCAAATGTAAATAAGAGATTGGTAATGTGGGCACTGCTGCAGCTCAAATAGAAGAGACTGAGTGCGATCAGGACAAGTGTGCCTTGTTACAATAGGACACAGAGGAAAAAAAATGAGATCAGAAAATGGTGGAGCAAAAGCTTGGAGGGAAAAAAAGAGGAAAAACTGATAGGCCATGATTGTCTTCAAGTTGGGAGCCTTTATGAAAAAATTGATAATCAAATGAAATTTGGGAAGCCATGTGGAAAGAACGTAAGTGTGAACAATAGCTATACACTTGGTCCTTTACTTGTAGCAGAAGGAAATTTTACAGTGTAGCACTAACTGGATGAATACCTGTAGTGTTTGATACAATGTGTCAACTTGGGTGGATGACTCAGCAACCTGGTTCCCTGTTGGTGGGAGCCCCGCCCTGGGGTAAAATTGGTTCCTTCCTGGAGCTTGACCAGGGCCTGCCTCAGATATGATTGGCTCCTCCCTAGAGTGGGATCAAGGGTCCATCCTGGGGTATGATTGGCTCCACCCTAGGGCACAATGGGGACACCTGAGAATGACTGAGCACAAAGAGACTTTTTGAAGGGCTGAGGAAGGAGTCAAGACTTCTCAGAGAAGCTTCAGTCTTCACATTCAACTTTGACTTCATTGTCTGGCTTGCAGTGCAGACTCTTCAGCCTCCAGCTTGGATCTTTCGCCATCCCTCACAGACTCTCCAGCGTCCATTACAGTCACTTCAGTCTTCCATCACAGACCCATCAGCCAACAGATAGAGACTTACATGGAATGCTGCAGTGAAGTCCAGACCTCAGGACTGAATTCTTCAGTCCAGAGCATGCAGACGCCCTCTGCACACTTCCTCATCTGACTCTATGGCTGCTACTATAAGCCAATCTTATAATTCCTTATAGATTGTATATTTTGTTTTAATACTCATTCCTTATATTATATCTGTTCTGTTCCTGTAAGTAAAAGCCTGACCAATACAATACCCCTAAAGCCACATTCACCTGAGACTGAGGGCTCAGACAAATGTAGAAGATTCTGGTGCAACTCATGAATTCTCTCGCACAAAAAGCAAGGGAAAATATTGCATCAGCACATATGCTGAATGTGCACTGACCCATTGCAACCCACAATTTTTTCTGTGCCTTGAGAATTTAACTGCTGTTGGGTACTGCGGATAAGATGATAAAAGGAAAAGAATTGTTGCATCTAGGAATTGAGAGAGTGCTCTTTGTTTCCTATTTAGTATTAATCTTCCTGGCAGCAAGAACATTCTAGGGATATATATCCTAAGAGAAAAGACATGACAGGCCTCCACGGGAGAATTTAGACTCACAGGTACTGTTGGAGAGAGCAAAATGGAATCCTGTCAGCCTTTGTGCCCCTAAGCAGGTAGTAAATACCAGGAAGTACGTGCTGCCAGGTGGACATGCTGAGATTGAAGAGACTATAAAAGAATTAGAGTTTGTAGGAATTTTATGAGTTGCCTGCAGTATCTTCAGTAGGCCTGTTTGGTCCACTAAATGAGCCAGATGGGACTTACATAATGATTATTGAGCACAGGTGATTAAATAAAGTGATACCTCCTATCTATACTTCAGTGTAAAGCATTACTGCCTACTGGAAAAATTCCAATCTTCCCTTAGCTTTACACATGCTTTTCTGGGCCTATGCTTTCTTCAGCATTCTTGAACAATTAGACTGGAAAATTTATTTTGCTTTCATTGACAAAAAGAGACAATGAACCTTGCAGGCATTGCCTCCAAGATATCTTTACAGTACTCCCACGTGTCATGGCATGGTAGCTCAGAACTGTGCTTTGTTCTTTTTTTATGTACATGTTTTCTGGCTCCTTTGTATCAGTTATATGCTAATTTATGAAGATTGTATTGTGCTAGAAGGCACTGTGGAAGGAATGAACTTATCTACATGGAGGCGTGGGGCGCTACCAATCCCAGAAGACTTGAAGCCCTGGATCATCCATTGAGTGCCTCGGGCCAGTCTGGTAAAACTCATTTGATTCAGGTTACCGTGTGAGATCAGTGCTAACCTTCCCCATTTCCCATATGGCGAAGAATGTGAAGTTTTTTTATAGGGTTCCTGAGCTATGGTTAAGTTTTCATTTCTCATCTACATTAGCCCAATGTATTAGCTGAGAGGAAATGAGTTCCAAGTGACTATAATGTTAAGCAGCAGTTAAAAGTGAAACGATTTTCATGGCTCTGGCACAGGTTTAGCATACTTTTCTGCCAAGTATGACAGTGCAATTAGATGTCATCCATGCAGCATGATTTGAACTCTGAGAAGAGCAAAGCACAAATTCACACATTGAATTTTGGTTACCTCCCTGAAAAGATAAGAAAACAAGAAACCACACTTCACAATGGCTGCTTTGAGCAGTGCACTATACCCTACTGAAGTGAAGGAAATTTACTGCTCATGGTAAAAACTGGCTTACCTATGAAGAAATGAGTGCAAATGTTTTCACTAGTCTAAATGTGCCATAGTGCAGAACCTACTATAAATCAGTGTCATGCTTATTTACAGCAATTATAGTTTCATCTACAATTCCATACTGACTCCTGAGCCATGGATAGATTTATGTCCTGCTGATTATGAAAGCACCTTACCACTCTAAGTCAGCATCTTATTGATTGTAGTCTCACAAAGGGGTGTGTACCTGATTGCCAACTGACTAACTGCTGGTCACCTTGTTGCACCGAGCTGAAGTGAACCAGCACAGTGCTGGGTATGGGAGGTTCACCTGAAGATCCTTGCCAGCAGCATAAGAGGCAGGACTGGTGAAGAATAGAAAGGTTATTAGGGCAGCTTTTGGGAGAAGCTGTTAGGGAGCTATTGGAAAATCTAGTTTTATTGGGCTATTCTACTGGAGGACCTTGAGATGCTGGTTTTCCTGAAGAACTGGCTACTCTTATTGGAAGTGGAGCTCAAGACTCGTTGTCACTGAGAAGGGAGCACTTCAGGGGAGCTCTAGGCTTCGCCTTGAGCATCATTTGCTGGCTCTGGAGGAGTAGACCATATCTAGGTCAGTCTCTTGGAAAAGCTGCTGCACTGTGTTTCCTGGTGGGGCTCAGCTTTCCTCGCCCTCAGTGGAGCTCAGTCGTGGACCTGTATGTATCTTTCTTTAGTGGCATAACAACTTGGAGCCTTTGTTTCTATATTGTGAATGTTGTGCTAGGACAGCTAGTTTTATTGTAGATAGAAACAGTCATGCAACGAAATTATTGTAATAAAGTGTATAGGTACTGTCATCAAAGTTGGGACTTCTGAAAGAAACAAAAATCTTTTTTGAGACATTAATATTAGATCTGTTTCTCAAAAACGAACATTAAAAGCTTGCATTCGATGTAATGTGGGATAGTAGTGTTTATTTTATTGAATGGAGATTATTGCAAAGATTGACAGTTTCAACATATGTTTTACTTGTTTCATTCAAACAGAAAACTACCCTATATAGTTGTCTTAGTTACTTTTCTCTTGTTGCTGGGACAAAATGCCAACACTCAAAATGAAAGAAGGAAAGGTTAATTTAGCTCACAGTTACTGGAGGTTTCAGTTCATACTCACCTGGCTCCAAGGCAGAGAGACATATGGCAAAGAGCAGCAGTTCATGGCAGCAGAACAGCAACGATATGGTGACAGAGGCAGCCAACCAATCAGGGCAGCAGAACAACGGCGCTAGTCTGTCTCTCTGTCTCTCTTTAAATTACGTCAGGCTCTCTGCCTTAGCCTATCCACCCCAGGCCACACCTACAATGTCCAGCAATACCCAAAACATAATCTCTTCAGTACTAAAACACATCAAAGCAGTGGATCATGGATCAAGTTTCACACTGTAGAAGTTCCCGCTCCATGACTCATGAGGTTCTGGGAGGACAACTAGACATAAACCATAACAATCGTAAAAGAGAGAGACATAATTTCCTATATGGAGAACTAGTGAAGCAAAAGTGTTTCTGAAAACAAATTTTAAAAATGCTATGCACCAGTGGTACTTAAACTAAATCCTCACAGAGCCTCACCGAACGTCAATGCCCACCTGCATGACTCAGCAACAGGATGACTTTTAAATAATTCAGTTTATTTCCTGTTGTTAAGAACACAGCAACACAAATCTGGCAACGGGGTTAAATGCCATCACTGTTACAAAGCACCTGAAGAAAGTGATTCAAAGGAGGAAAATTTTACTTTGACTCATGGTTTCAACAGTTTCTTTTCATTCCATGTTTAAATGAATACATTGTTTCTGGGGGGGCGTGTGCAGGAAGGGTGGGATGAGCAAAGCTGCCCATACCATTATGCCTGGGGATGATGGAAAGAGAGAGGAGAGAGCAAGGGAGGGGGAGAGAGAGAGAGAGAGAGAGAGAGAGAGAGAGAGAGAGAGAGAGAGAGAGAGGCAGGCAAGCAGACAGACAGACAGACAGACAGACAGACAGATAGGCAGACAGACTGATCGAGATTCCAATAGTCTTCAAGTCCACACCTAATTTTCCTACTTCCTCTTAGTAGTCTTTGTCCCCTAAAGTTTGCTCCAATTTACAATAGTGCCACAAGTTGGCAACAAAGCTTGTGTTACATGTTCTTTAAGGAGTGAGATTTTAGATACAAATCATAAGAGTAAGTTTATTTAGCAGAGTTTCTTTGGTTCATTTCTGACCCAAAGTTGAAGGACAATATCTATTGATGATAAAATGTGAGCTTCTTCCTGGTGGAGTCCTATCTCAATATAGCATATCACTTAGTAAAAAACAGGAACAGCAACTAGTATCTGTGTTTGTATGCGTGTGTACACGAGCATTCATGATTTTCCCTTTAGGCTCTCTCATCATATAAGGCCAGCAGAAATCAGTTACGTGAGCTCTGTTCTAGTGGAATTATTTGATTTTTTTTGAAACAGTCTCAGTGTACAGCTTAGGCTATCCTTAAGCCCCCTAAAAGCCCAAGCTCAAGGTCATCCTATAGACTCAGCCAACTCAGTGCTGGGATTACAGGTGTGCACCAACAAATGTGGTTTGAAATGTTCCACTCTTAATCATTCCCAAAGGTACCTTTTCTAAGCGCTATACTTGAATTCAGTTTTCTTCTTTGTCATCCTTCACAATGAGGATGACATGATCAACAAAGGAAGCCCTGCAGGACACACTGAGATCATATTACAATCACATCTTCTGGAGTGTGAGGACAGAACAGAAGACCAGAACATGAATACAAAGCTGCTCACTCTGAAGGGATCACATCTCCTGAGACCTCAAGTATTTCTTATGCCATGATCTGAGTAGGAAACACAGAAAACAAGAAGAGACTGATTCTAGTAATTTAAATTTCACACAGTATCATTTTGCATGCAAACTTAATATAGCATACAAATCCTTCCTTCATTTCACCTTTTCTTGTAAAAATAACAATAACAAGGATCATAAATTCTGAATAATTTCAATTGTTTTATTCACATTTTGGCTATTCATTTTATTTGACAGTGTGTTATGTGATGTTGGTTAAGATTAGAGGCAAGAAAGAAATATTTATCCTTGGTTCCTTTCATTATATTTTGTGTTGCTGAAGCAATAATTGATATTAAAATATCTATTAGTACTTCTCAATGCAGTGGTACAGTGCTTCTATAAGAAACTGTATAATATTTCACCAAATAAAAAGCAACTTACACATTTTAAAGTTAATAGAGCAGAGGCAATCTGCAAAAGACAAATATTGAAATAAAATATCTGTGACCCTCCAAAAAATCTTGATTTCTTTTTTCGTTTTTATGTCTCCTTTCACACCTGAAGATATATTGTAAGCTGATAATACATTATACTATGACCTTCACAAATCTGCAATCATGACTGTCTAGAACAGATCACAGGATTATCTACGACCCAGTGAATAATGATCTACCTTAATAAAAAGGATAGTAAAACTTACGCGACCCTGCCACCTCTGTATGTCCTTCTGGAGAGTCACAGTAATATCACAGTCCATTCATTTCCCATAAATTAATGACTTCTGATTTATGCAACTTTATAGGTGCAGGTGGAAAATCCTCTGGAAAATTTAATTTTAGCTAATAGAGCTAAGTTGAATAGTAAGGCAAAGTAGTTAAATTTCAGCAATAACATTTTAATTTTGGCTTGATTTATCTGTCATGCCAACCACTTAACAGAATATCTCTGCACTATTCTGAAAAAAAGCATGTGGAAGGAAGTAAATCTCTATTTATCAAAAGCAAAAGATACCTAGTAAGCATTTTTCTAACCATATTTTAAAAGAAAAAAACTCAAATATGCATACTTTCTTTATGAATTGAGAGAAAAACATTTGTGGGAGCAAATGAAGGATCTTGTATTAATTTACTCAGACATCTATTTATATGAACTATTGTTTTACTTCTTTTATTTTGGAATATTAATATAGGATCATAGTATAAAATCTAGGCTGCCCTTGAACTCAGTATGTAGTCCAGCCTGGCCTTGGCATCACAATGATTTTTCTGCCTCAGTTTCCCAAGTACTAGAATTGCAAGTGTGTACCATCACACCCAAAAACTTAGCTGTACTTTGAAATGGTAGATAAATGTAGAGATTTTCCCATCAGACATTAATAAACTATAATATCATATCAATTATATCATCAAAATATGAATTGATAAATCAAGATTAGATAGTTTCTTACTAGTCACTTTTATATACTAACAAAAAGAAAATACCTCCATCTGTATTATTTCTACTTAACTGAACTTAACCTCACTTTCTTTTCCAAAGAGATTTATTGTTTTTTTTTTTCATTTTTGCTACAACAAAGACAGATTCATATTTTTCCTTCCAATGTCACATTGCCAATAGCTGATTTTTATGATATTCTCTGCTATAATGTATGTCTTTTCTTTATCAAACTCAAAAGAGCACTGTGATCAGCACTGCCTCTCATGAATTAGGATCGTTTTTCTGTCCACACCTGCCACAGCATTCCAGAAATAGATTTTATTAGTTACCTCAGTGTGAGGCTACTGTATAACAAAGACTTAGTATGCTGAAAAAGAGCTGCTCAATAGTGCATACATAAGGACGATACAAGAGATTCTGTTTACTAAAATAGAATATTCTTACAAATATTTCACATTTAAAAAGAAACTTTGATAAGATAGTGAAATGGTTGGGCCAGAGAGATAGCTCAGTGGACTAAGTGCCTGTTTAGGCAAGTGCAGGGACCTTGGTACCAGATGCCTTACCTCCAGGGTGGGTTGAGCTGGCCAGAATCTGGACGT
Source organism: Myocastor coypus (assembly GCA_004027025.1). NCBI lineage: Eukaryota > Metazoa > Chordata > Mammalia > Rodentia > Myocastoridae > Myocastor > Myocastor coypus. Next base: position 10,158 of record PVJA010036510.1, read on the forward strand.
GGTTGTGACAAAACCTATAATCCAAGGGCTGAGGAAGGTGAACACAGGAGTATCACCATGAGTCCAAGTTGCATAGTGAGACCCTGCAACAACTAAATACATTTAAGAAAACAAGAAAGGAAGGAATATAACAATGTGAGGAAGAGGAAAGTGCCCCGCCCTGGGAACTTGCAAGAATCAGAAACAAGAATTGAAGCCCATAGGGAGAGGGAACCAAGAGACATCAATGGAGAAGAAATAATAGTGTTTTCTGCCTTACCGCAGACTCGCTGCATGGGTGGAGCAGCTCCAACCTGCACATGCACAGTGACTACAGAGGACCCCAGATGCTTCCACAGAATGGAGTAGTGGACCCAAGGTGCTGTAGTGACTGGTCAATTATTTGGTTGTAGACATCCCCAGGAAAGGGTGATTGCTGGGAGCCACATTGGAGTTGGGTGGACTGAGCTTGGACCTCTGAGCAGGTATGGGCTGGCTCTAACTAGTCCCTGGATCACAGTGAGGTGGAACCAAGGTCAAGTGCACAGAACATTAGGAGTCAAGTGCAGGTCAGTAGGGAGCCAATGTAAGCCTGCAGGAAGTACATGAGTATTGCAGGCTGAACAAATCATATGCCAGGCTTATAGCCAGAAAGGACTCTGAACTTCAGTGAAACTAAAGGCATGGGCTTACTGCGATTCTCCACAGCTCTGCCAGAAATTCTACAGCTGGCCTGATGGGATTACAATGAAGACCTGGTCTCTGGCTGCACACTGTGTCTAAAAGTCACACACAGATATGCCCTGCCAGGACTTTTTTCTTCTTCTTCTTGTTTTCCTTTATTTTTTCTTTATTTTTTTCTCATTTTTTTGTTGTTGTTCTTGTTTATATTACAATGGAAACTGTTTCTAGATTGTTGTGCTTGTTCTTGTCTGTTCTTGTTTTAAATATCTTTTTCTTTCAATCCTGTCTTCTTCAACAATTGGCCAAAGTTTGTGTAATCTTAGGTAGAAGCCTTGCTTCTACTCTCCTCTTCTTCCTATTTTTTCCTCTAATCTCTTTTACATTTTTCTCTTGAGAGTAAAATCAGCACATTGAAGCCAATTATACAGTGTGCAATTTTCAGTTTTGGTTTAGATTTTTGTATGTAATCACAAGTCTAGTTAAGATGGGTAAAGGTGACAAATAAATAGTTATCACAGTGTATCATTTCCTAGGGTGCATTTGGTGTTATTATTTTTGAAAATACTACTTTATTTATTTGTTTGTATGGCTGACTCAGCCTGCCCTGAGGGCAGGGCTGGCACAGCATGTGGTGCCGGGGATTGAACTGCGGTCCCTACAGCCGCCCAAGCTTTCCCAAACAGGCGCTTTAGACCACTGAGCCATTCCGCCGGGCCCCGAAAATACTACTTTAGACAGGTGACAAAATTATGCAAGTCAATTGTCTTTCTGATATGCCATGGCGGAAACTTCCCAACCATCATAAACTGTACAATATACCAGTGCTAAAGAACCAGCGTGTAAGTTTGTGAAATAGGCAGTAATTGACCATTCTGAATAACTTGAATAGATAAAATATTGTATAGACTTTAATTCTAAAACCACAGCTCTATCTGGAAGTCATTCTGAGAAGTAGTCATTTCCTAGCAGTTCTTAATTCTGGATATTAAGTTCCCTGGCATGAACAATTTATAAGAATCAATCCAGGAATTAAACTAATAAAATAAGTACATAAAAAATAAGACATGAAAGCAAGATCCAAGCCTAGGCTCCTAACTCACCAAGAATAAACCCAGGGGGCAATGAGATAGAACAATTAGAAAATTACCTACCTGGACTCTGAAGAGGCAGCAGAAGCAGCAACAAAGCAGATGAATAAGTCTCTAGCAAAAAATCTGAAGTAATTTGTCAGATGCCTACAGAGGTGGTGACCATAATGTAAAGCATGCTTAGAGCAGATAATCTTTTAATGGAGTTTAAGAAAATAATGGAAACCTTAAATGTTGAAGATATGAAAAACTTGAATCCATGAAACAAATGCAAACAGATATCCAGAAGATTTAAGATGTGATTGAATATATGTGCAGGAGTTTAAAACAACAGGATGACAAAATATCAGATACAAAAGATAGGATTTTGGTTATGATAAAAAAAAAGATTTTAAAAATAGCAAGGGATGATAAAACAGTCAATCAACAACTGTTAGATGATGTAAACAAGCATACTACAAGACCTACAGGACTAAGTGTAAAAAAACAGGAGGTAATGTAAATGACATTAAAAAAAAAAAAATTATCAAATAAGTAATAGCAGAAATCTTGCCAAAGCGTGGAAAAAGAATTAGCCATACACATCAGTGAACTATGTAGAATTACAGTTAATCATGAGAAAAGAAAATCTAAGCCGGGCGTGGTGGCTCTAGCCAGGCGTGGTGGCTCACGCCTGTAATCCCAGCACTCGGAAGGCTGAGGCAGGAGGATTGGTGCGAGTTCGAGACCAGCCTGGGCTACAAAAGTGAGCTCAAGGCCAGCCTCAACTGCATAGCGAGACCCTGTCTCAAAAAGACAAAAAAAAAAAAAAAAAAAAGAAAATCTATAACTAGCCATACTGAGAACAGAATATTAAAAGCCATTGCTAAAAAGAAATAAATAACCTATAAAAGTAAGCCCATTGGAATCACAGAAGACTTTTAACGCTGTCTGAAGTCAAGGTGACCTTGGAGTCAAATTTTAATCCCTAAAATAAAACAACTTTCATCCCAGATTTATGTACCCCACGAAAATAGCCGTAATTACTGAGAGAGATAAAACAGACTTTCAGGACAAAGAGCAACTGAATAAATTAGTGTTTACCCAAACAGCACTGCAAAATTTTCTAAAGCCATTCTAGGAAGAGGTAGCAAGAGCGATAACCCCAACAGCACCAAAAGCATGAATCTAGCAAGCAAGGCAAGTAATTAACGAGAGGAGGAATAAAAGAGAACTAACAGGAGGAAAAATCACATGATAATGAAAAGTCGATATATGCAGTTATAATCAACATAATTAGTCTCAACTCAATAATCATAAGAGAGTGCTGGAATGGATTAAGAATAAAACCTAACAACATGCTGCATATACACAAAATAGCCCTTAATTAAAAAAGCAATCAATTTGACCAATATCAAAGGGTGGCAAAAAGTATTCCTTGTGACAGGAACCCAGAAAAAAAGCAGATAGGTAGCAATTTTATTTCCAGACACAAGAGATTCCAAGCCAAGACTGACTGAGAGACAAAGAGGTTCATGATGTCTCTGGAAAAAGAAAAATCCAAAAAGAGATAAGAATCATAATACCTACGCACCAAATGCCTGTGTACCCAACTAGATAAAACAAAATGTGTAAAACCAAATAGGCACCAATGCAACCATGATGGAGGAACTCAGTACATCTCTGTCCCAAATAGATAGATGGTATAGACAAAAAAATCAACAAATAAATATCATAACTGAACTAAACTTCTAAACAAATAGACTTTTAGATGTTTACAGAGTATTCCTCCATAACGTCAGAATGCAAATTCTTCTCAGCTGTACATGAGACATTCTGCAATATTGACCCACATAGTCACTCACAGAACATGTTGAAGCAAATTAAAAGGAACTGAAATTATCCCACATATGTTATCAGAGCATAGTGCAATGAAGCTGGATTTAATGGATAAAGAAAGAACAAAATCTTCATGAGCACATAAAATTATGTAACTTATTGCAAGGGATATTTTAAGTCTTTCTAAAAATGTCTGCTAAGAAACACACATGGTACTTGACATAAAAATATAATGGTGATGTAGACTTATAGAATCCAGGTTCTCATGGCCTGAAATTATTCAACAAGTCATATTTATCCTAAACATCATCAAAATGCAGCAAATGTTGGTGCTATGTGGAAGGAGAAAGTAGAAAATAAAGGAAAGATTTATCTAATTTTATAAAGGAAAACACATGATATTTCAACTGGGCTTTTTTTTTTTATTTTAGGGAAGGGCCTAAGGGGTGTACAGACTCTCACTACACAGATAGGACTTGTAGTGATTCTCCACTTTACAGCCTCCCAAGAGCTGAGATTAGATGTATGTGCTACCCACACCCAGTCTCAACCATGACCTCAGTGCACCCTAGGGGGGGGGGTGGCTGGCACAGCGGGCTGGGAATCAACTTCTGACCCTTTGCATGTGGCTAAGCAGGTGCTTTAATCTGCTCAGCTATTTGGCCAGCCCACAACTGAGATTTTGACTTCAAACCATAGTGTTCACAATTTATTGTTTGAAGGTCTAATTAAGCACCATCATACAAGAAATTTTAAGCCTAATACATCCATATTTTGCCCGTTAGCAGCAGAAGTTGCATAAAATAAAACATCAACATCTTATTGCATTTGAAATTACTTTATAAAATTAATTTTAAGTGTAATTTTAATAGGTGAAATATAAGAATTAGCTTACAGCTGACTGTACATTTGGATTTAGCCAGAACATTATCATATAGTAATTGACAGACTTGATGTCTCAGTTACTGTTCTCTCTCATTGCTTGGACAAACTACCCTACACCCAAAATTCAAGAAGGAAAGGTTTCTTTGGCGCACAGTTTGTGGAGGTTTTAGTGCGTACTTTGCTGGCTCCCAGGCAGAATGGTACATGGAAGAGTGCCATCCATTCATGGCAGTGGAAAACAGCAAAAGAAAAGGGAGGAGCCATAGCTGCAGCTGCTAGCTGTCCTCTCTCCCTTCCTTACATTTTACTGAAGATTTTCTGCCCCAGGGTTAGTGTATTACTCACATTCATAATCCCGGCATTGGATCATGAATGAATTACAAACTCAAGGAGCTACCCCGGTGACGGCATGTGGCTTGAGAGGAGGGTACGTAGACACAAACCATAAACTCAGTAGAATAATTATTAGTATCAACTGATCTGTAAGAGACCTAAAATAAAGCTTTATGTGCTATACAGTCTTATTTGACTAAAACATATTGACTGAGGGATTGCCAAATAGGTCAGTGGATTAAAGCATCTGCAAGCAGGTGCAGGGGCTGGGGTTAGATGCTGGAGCCTATAGGCCAGTCAGTCCTGCCACTAGAGTTTGCTGAAAAGGCAACTGAGATTGGGCGTGATGGCGTGCACCACTAATCCCAGCTCTTGGGAGTCTGTAAACAGGCAAATCACTACGAGCCTGATCTGAGCACACTGTAGCCGCTTCCTTAAAATAAAGAAATAAATCAATAAATAAACATATTGCCTCATTCAGAATGAAATTAAACACTTCAGATAACCTTTCATTTATTCTTTTCTATCAGACAAAATGATCTAAAATACTTAAACTTGTCTAAGGGTCTTATATTTTCACAGGAAAGAAACTGGAGAATAAAGCACCAGTTTCTCCTTCTCTAATGAGAATTGTGCCTCAAGATACTTACTGATGCCTGAAGCAGTGAATCAGTGATATCTATAGATCAAGTATACTAACATCTCCTTTTTTTTTTTTTTTTTTTTGTCTTTTTGAGACAGGGTCTCGCTATGCAGTTGAGGCTGGTCCTGAGTTCACTTTTGTAGCCCAGGCTGGTCTCGAACTCGCACCAATCCTCCTGCCTCAGCCTCCTGAGTGCTGGAATTACAGGCGTGCGCCACCACGCCGACCTTACTTTGGGGATCTCTGTCACCAAAATAGAACTACCTACGTTCACATTTTCCTTTCAATTTATTTTAAGCTCTTAAGTATTTTTGTTTGATGTGCATCTAGCAACTCTTTTAATAAATCACTCATTTAATCCCCAATGGAGTTACAGTCAATTGTAAAACCTTTAATTTATGTATGTACATAATTTAGATTAAATATTTTAAGATTATTCTTTAAAATGAAAAATTATTTATAATAATCAGTGGAAAGACTTAAATTGTTGTGCTCCATGATTGATAAATATCTCAGCAAACTAGGTTGTGCAACATAGTGCATGTGAACCCCTGAGAAAAGATGGTGAAAGGAATATTAGTTGAAGCAAAATTATCCTCAAATCCACTCTCAAATTTAATTAATCTCTTTGAGATGTGAGGCAATACTATAACATTCCTGATGTATGTAGCAATTTAGGGATAGATAATTGTTCATCTTTCCTTAGAGGTTGTCTTGGTTATCATTTTCTCATTGGTGGGACAAAGTACAGACATCCAAAATTAAGGGAGGAAAGGTTTAGTTGGCTCACAGTTAGTGGCAGTTGCAATCCACATTCAGCTGGCTCCAAGGCAGGATGACATGAGGCAGAGGACAGCCATTCCTGGGGGTGGAAAGCAGCACGAGCAAAGGGAGTAGCAGCTATCTGTCCCAGGGTGGGGCAGAATTCACATTCATAATCCCAGTAGCACCGACACCCATTCTCCCAGCATTGGATCAAGAATCAGTCTCATTATTAAGGTAGGAGACATTGGGAAACAGCTTTGCTGTCCCCTGAAGACAAACGCTCTGAAGCAAATTTAGGAAATCCACATGTGCAAAGGAGTTTGAATAAATGAGGCAAAGCAAAATAAGTTAATTGTTGATTTTCTAAAGAAACATAGAGCATAGCAAGTATTTGTCTGCAGCCAGAATTTCACAAAAGAAAATTAAGGGTACTTAGCTGGGGTGATTTCAGTAAATTGTGACTGTAGACCCTTGGCTGTGGTGATATAAAAAGAAGGGTGAGTCTAGAAGATAAATACAATGAAAATATTCCTAGGATTCCTACTATCAGCTGAAATGAAAACTCTGAGGCTTTAGGTGAGGTAAGAGAAACTTTAAGTTGAAAAGAGTTTGGGTATCTTAGTAACTGTACAATGAAGATCACCTGCAGACTAAAACCAGCAAGGAATGCTATGGAAATCAGAAGTGAGACTGGAGATTTGAAAACACTGATACTTTGTATTTACTTAACTAGAATCTCCCCACTTTGAAAGATAGCAAAAATAAAAAGGCACACATCAGAAATATATATATATATATATATATATATATACATTATTTAATTTACAGAAAATGATATATATATATTTGAGAAAATAATTCTCCATAGAGAAATGAAAACTATTTTTTGTCTGTGAAAGAAGTGAACTCTCTCCGCTTTTGATGTGTACTGCACAACTTGAGAGCTACAGATGAATACACTGGAAGACCCAAGAAGAAAAACCGAAATATAATATTTTATACAGAAGAATCACTTCTATTAGAATACATGGCATGTATTCTAATTCAGTCACTTCTTTTATTACAAAAGATACTGTGAAAGGGAAAGAAATTTCTAAAAAATGAAAAGCAACCGGGATGGGGGAAAGGACAAAGGAAGAAAAGATATATATGTACATACACACAAAAGAAAATTTTACTACTAATATCTACTAGTTCATTGAAAGAGTGCTTATATTGCTTGATCAATTTTACAATATCTGGTAATCTGAGCAACTAGTTTGATAAAAATATGCAGTGTAATAACATATAATAACCATTGTTTATTTCCTATCTTCTACTTTGAAATTCTGTATCATTTTATTGTTCTTTCTCTCTGTAAAATAAAAAAAGTAGGAGCTGGGGAAATAATTAAGTGGCATAAGTGCTTGCCTGATAAAAGCAAGGTCCTGAGTTCAATCCCTGGTACCATGAAAAAATGAATGAATGAATGAATGAATAAATAAATAAATAAATAAAATTATAGTTTTTAAACTTTTGTACTATAAAATATTCTCTAAATTAGCTTTATAACTATAAGCACAAAAATTGGTCTCTTACTAGGTGCTAAGCATTATTGTAAGAAATTTACATTTATTAATAAAATTACTCAAGAAAATTAACCTAATAAGTAAACGTCATCATATCCCTATTTTATAAAGGAAAAGGGAAGGCTTTGAAGTGATCCCAGAACCTAGCCAAAACTATAAATTGTTACCTCTTAAAGCTCTTGAGGGTATAAATCACTTAATCTAAGAGGAATTGTTAAATATACATGTTAAAAAAGTCACTCATAATTTCTCATAATGGTAACATACTTTACAGCTACATTATTAAAACTCCCTTTTTAATTAAATGAAATTTTATAATAATGAACAACTTCAATTATCTACTTTAAAGAAAATTTTGCCTTATATAAATATACACACTTCACACAAGAGCTTCTTTTATTTGTTTTTTATTTTTTGTCTTTTTGAGACAGGGACTCACTATGCAGTTCAGACTGGCCTTGAGCTCACTGTTGTAGCCCAGGCTGGTCTCGAACTTGCACCAATCCTCCTGCCTCAGCCTCCCAAGTACTGGCGTGAGCCACCGTGCCCTGCCTAAGAGCTTCTTTTAAAAGTAGGTAAATACCCAAATTTTGTTTTATTTGTTATGTAAAATATCTTGAAGGCAGTTTTAAAATTTAGTTTATTGCATTATAACTAAACACTAATGCTCATATATATGCAAAACAGAATAGTAATGCCTGGGCAGATAATTAGAGCGAAGATATTCTTATTTGAAGGTGGAACCCTAAATTACAATTATGATGATTTAATTGAGCATCAAATACACTCTCGACGCTCAAAGAGCACGAAGCACGTGTGCAGCTTTTTTTGCATTGTAATGTTCTTTCCTTTGTACTGATACTTTAGTGGCTACGGATGATTTTCGCTGCTTTTCATGTGGATTTCAGTTTACACCTGTGACCAATCTTTGTAATTATCAGGAACACTGCAGTTGACCCAATTTATTTCCAGGCGACAGTACCCATTATATTCCCTTGAACAGTTCCTGGCACACGGTATTCCCTCAGATGCCCAGCTACGTAGATAAAGTTCTCTGCTGTAAATTTCAGTCATTAATATGTAGTCAACAGAATCATTTTGAGAAACAACAAATGAGCCTGGATATAGTGAAAATGTTCATGTCATTAAACCACTTTCCTTTTGTTCCACTTGCCATCATGTAAAGTACTTCTGTATAGTAGAATTTGCTTATTGTTACACTAAAGATAGAAATAAAGAGGCAGAGCTGATTTATGAAGCAAAAATGAACATTGACAGTCCCAGCACTGACATAGATATAATCCACTGCAATAGCTAGGTGTTTTTTTCTCTGGCTATAGGAATACTCTGAAACAGAGGCTCAGCCAAAGGGGATACACATGGGTGAACTTATAATGGATTAGAGCTCTTTGATTATTTTATTTATTGATTGATCTATTTATTTATTTTTATGGCCGGTTCAGCCTGCCCTGAAGGTGGAGCTGGTGCAACATGTGGTGCTGGGGATGGAACTTCAATCCCGGTGGTTGCCTAAGCTTTCCTAAGCAGGCACTTTAGACTGCTGAGCTATCTGACTAGCCCTTCTTTGTTTAATCCTGAGAACGTTCCTCCTGTGGTAATTATGTTAAGAATTTCCTGTGTATAGAGCCATTGACAGTCTTAATTAAAAACTCATATAGGCAATACATTTAAATGAAATTATAAGTGAAACCACAATACAGTATTTTTGACATATATTTAAGCTTCATTTTATACATATATATATATATAATAAATTCCTTCAATACTATACAAAATATTACTTTTATGTTAAAATTTAAACTCAAGGTAGCAAATATTATATAGTACATGTAGTGTAATGAAGGTACGATATATATTAGGTAATCAGTTTAGCTAAAATATATGTTTTTACATTGGCAATGTAATATGTAGTATAAACTGAGACACTTTAAGTATAAAATGAGATTATCACATAAGTGATAAAGCCAGGCTGTTTTACACAAATCAGAATTTATGGTTCATTGATTATAGAAAATGACTTTAAAGTTATGTCAGATATTAATAGAAAGCTTGGTTTCTA
>PVJA010036511.1:0-21019 GCA_004027025.1 Myocastor coypus
AAAAAAAAAAAAAAAAAAAAAAAAAAAAAAAAAAAAAAAAAAAAAAAAAAAAAAAAAAAAAAAAAAAAAAACAAAACAAAAAACAAGGTAAGAAGGAAAATGGTCCGTTTACTTCCATTTTACTTGGTAAAAGATAAACATCTTCAAATCTTGTGATAAATGATTTTGGAGTCTGGGATAGACGGACTAAAACTGCAACTCCTCATGGAATTGAAGTGCAAACTACCGCATCTCTGTGGGACAGTACTCACACTTTTTAAAAAAATAATACATATTTATCCTAGCACTTTATTTTCTAGGAATTGACCTTGTAAATGTCAATGAAATAACACAATTATATATTTTAAATTTGATTTCCATTAATGACATATATTTATATATTATATACTACACTATACATTCTATATACTTCTGTGTTTATATCACACATACAGATTTGTGGACAGAAAAATTATTATGACTTATAATTTCAGAAGTCTATAATGTAATTTAAATGTCAGCAACATTGGGACAGCTAGCTAACTTGCAGTGCATATGTAAAATGAAATTCTGTATAGCTTTTAAAAAGGCAGAATAGATCTAAAGGTCGTAATACTCAGTGTAATTTGATAATACGTTATGTATGAAAAACACGGTCCACATATGACACTGTATGTAACCCCAGCTACTCAAGAGACTGAAGCAACTAAGGGAAAATGTCTGAAAAAATAAAATGAAAACCATTGAGGATGTAGCAGTTGTAGAATGCCCCAGGGTTCCTTTCCTGCTACTTCAGAAAATAAGGTAAAAAAAAAAAACAGACAAGCAATAAGGTGATATATTTATTTAGATATAGAACTAGATAGATACATCTGATTATATCTATATTTATATATATAGATATAGACAATGTAGTACGTTACACATATCTATGAATGAAGGGAGAAAGAGAGAGAAACAGAGACAGAGAGGTAGAGAGACAAACAAAGACAGACAGTGAGACAGAGAAATAACTACAAATATAGAATATAGAGAGTAGTACATTTAGAAAGAATAAGTAAAGATTTTTAAAAAAAATTTTTTTTTATTTCACACTTTAACCTAGTCTATCATGTACTGTAAAGAGAGGAAGCTAGATTTTGGGTGATTGGCTAATAAAAAAAGCAAGGTATATTTTTGTTGTAGAAAACTACAACAAAAGGTTTGGCTCTACTTGGCTTGGCCACAAATTCAAGAAACTAGGGAAAAAAAGGGTAAACCACCTTACAAACAGATCCCTCAGGTCGTGCAGAGCCCGAAAGAAAAAAAAATTATGAACAGATTTCTTTTTTCTTAACTCAAGAGAAAGGAAAACGCCGGGCGTGGTGGCACACACCTGTAATCCCAGCACTCGGGAGGCTGAGGCAGGAGGATCGGTGTGAGTTCGAGACCAGCCTGTGCTACAAAAGTGAGCTCAAGGCCAGCCTCAACTGCATATGCATAGTGAGACCTTGTCTCAAAAAGACAAAAAAAAAAAAAAAAAAAAAAAAAAAAAAAAAAAAAAAAAAAAAAAAAAAAAAAAAAAAAAAAGAGGAAGGAAAGGGGAAAAGTGTACTGGAGGATGTGGAGTTATGATGAGTTTTATTCTAACCACACTGTCTGTGAATCATTGATAATAAAACTAGAATATTTTCTTTTCAGAGCAATGTGAATAATTGACTAAAACCCAATATATTCAGATATACATTTTAAAATAAACTAGCTTTTCAGATGGTCTGGGTAGGGGTAGAGGGTGAATGGAGACACTGCCACTGTATGACTACAGCTTTTGCTCTCTGCTCCAATTCCCTTTATTTGCCAGCTTCTTGATATGCCTTTTAAATCTGCAACATGCACATAGACAAATTCCATCAATGAGCCTTACTTTATATCTTCATCATTAGCAAAAATCACGACTGCTCGGGAGTTGGGAGTGTCCAAGAGCTGTTTGATAATTCCATCGAAGTCGGTAGCCCTGTCTTTCCTCTCTTGGGGTATTCTCACCGACTGAGCAATGCAGAGCCCACCTGTTTAAGGTAAAGAAAGCAGAGAGTCAATAATGTTCTCAGAGGAATATCAAAGGGACTAGGGAAGGTAGTTGGAGCGGAGAGAATCTTGACTTCAGAGTATGTCACACTTGGTCATGTATGTGGGCCAGGAAGGCAGAACACACCATGCTGATTCCTAACCTACTGAAAATGCTTCATGAACTTTTCAGTGAACACTGCAATCTCATTCTCTTTGCACAGTACTTGTAAGTGTATGACTGCCACAGTTGAGAAGTTGCATCAACTTGAGCAGTTTAAAAGCTTGACAAAAAGTGATTCTGCAGTTCTACCCCTAGGGCATAGGTGTTCCAACCTGGGGTGAGTAGGTTGCTTGCACCATAAGGGAAGAAAAGCGGCTTGCACTCCCTCTTTGGACTCATTTCTTTTGTTTTCTTCCACTGCCATGGACCCTTTCCTCTTCGCTTTACAGCCAGCTGATTATGGACTAAAACCTCTGTAAACTATTAGCTAAATAAACTGTTCTTTTCACAGTTTGGGGCATTGGATATTTTGTTTCACCAGTGAGAGAAAAGTACTAATACACATGGCCAGTGGTAATTCTGAGTCACTACCTTCAGGTTAATAGCTAAGATGGGTGGATTGGAGCAGGGCTTTCAAATGAATAATATATTATGCTGAACCAGAAGTAGTACATATGTAGCTCATGTCTGTCTTTGACTTTTATGTTATTTGGATTCTCATGTAATTTTCTCCATAATACTAATCTCAGTTTTGAAATAAAATGAAAGCTTACAGATAAGAACAAGTAGACCACCAGCTATTAGAAACTATAGGTCTTAGTCACTTTCCTGTTGTCCAACTCCCGTAACTTAAAAAGAAACATGTTTTGCTTCACGTTTCAATAAAAAATCAGCTAGCTCCAAGGCAAGATGGCACAGCAGAGGGAACTGGCAGTAGAAAGATGCTCATAGCATGCCAGATAGGAGGCAGAGAGTAAAAGGAGGAGCTGGGAAAAAGAGACACAGCTGTCCAAGTCCCGTGCTCAGTGACTCCTGTCCTCTGACTAAACCACACTTCCCACCAGCAAAATTGCCATTCTACACCAAAATCAAATCGCTTTCCAAGAACACATTTTAGAACACATGTTGTATACAACTAACATTCTAGCTATGGCCCTCAAAAGGCTCACATATATATCTTTATGCAAAATAAACATGCACGGTTCTTAACTGTTCTACTATTGCTGGAAAATCCAAACCCAACATCTCTTCTGAGGTTCCAAGCAAGCTCATAGTTGTGAGCCTGTGTAAAATCAGAAAGCAGGTAAGCTCTGGTGGTCTGTAATGGCATTAGATCACCGTTCCTGTTCCAAAGGGAAGGAATATGGGAAGGAAACCAATGAGACCAAGGCTAGAGTGAAACCCAGCAAAGCCAACATTATATTCTGTAGTTCTAAGTCCAGCATCTAGGGCAAGATGTGGCAAAACATGAATTTTAAAAGGGTTATGTTGCTTTGCCCTAAAGCACAGCTGGTAGTTGTAGTCCTCACAGCTTCCCTTTGGGATGCTTTGCCCATTGCTGTGGCTTTCCTTAGAGACTCTACATTCAAACATTTTGGGCTTGCCTCTGCACTTTTTTTTCCATGATTTAATATTCTTATTGTTTAAGTTTAACAATGGTTATATTACATATTTTCATCATCATATCAGTTTAGATTAATAGATATAGGTATATAAGATTGATCAAACAATTAAACAACACTTTCCATAAACATTACATTTTTTTTTTCTTTTTCCCCTTTCTTTTTTTTTTTTTTTTTTTTTTTTTTTTTTTTTTTTTTTTTTTTTTTTTTTTTTTTTTTTTTTTTTTTTTTTTTTTTTTTTTTTTTTTTTTTAATTTGTCTACAGAGCACAGTGTGTGGGCATGACCCACCTCCCTATTGATTTTGCTAAGAAAAAGAAAAGAAAATTCTTCCCTTTGGGCTAAGAGGAATTAGATGCATACAGAGTCAAATGTTCTGAAATCGCAGTGGGCCTCTGCACTTTGGTTTCACTTTTATGAACTCACAAACTATTCTCTCAGACGTCTGAGTGGAAATCTCCTTCACCCTCAACTCTTACATTGTGCATGCCTATAAAATGAGCACCACATGAAAGATCCTGAGATCTGCTGATGGCTCTGGGCATAGTTAGGCTCCCTTTGAACTACTGCTACAGGGGTTTCTCCGTACAAAGATTCCTTAGCGTTGCGAAAGAAATCCCAGGGAACCAATTCTCTACCTGACCTTTCTAAAGTAGGTTGCCCTGAAGCCCTCTTTCAAAGCAAATTTTACAGATTTTCATCCTTGAGCTTGTAAGGGTAGGATCTTCTTGGTTGTTGATATGCACTCATGCCATTTTTCCTGCAGTCCTGATGCAATATATTGTTTCTTTTAGTGCTAATCTTTTCACCTGCCAATTTCTCTTCTGCTCCATCTTTCTTTGAAGGCTCTTCCTTTTCTTTTTCTTATTTTTTCAGACATGGTGTCACTACGTAGTGCAAGCTGATCTTCAACTCACTGTCTATCTCAGGCTGACCTTGGTCCTGTCATGACTCACTTGCATCAATCTCTCAAGCGCTATAATTATATGCTTGAGCTCCCACTCCTGGTGCAGGCTCCTTCTTTCTGAAACCTTTTTAAATGGGATTTTTGCCCCTGACTTTTAGTATCAATCTGACTGAAAGCAGTGAATAGTAGCTATACTACAGCCTGAACTTAAAATTTTCTCTCCCAAGCTAACTTTCTAATGTTAATCTCAGTCTTAACAATACACTGTGTGCTCAAGTTGTGATTGTTTTCCATGTGCTATTTCATTTAATCCTCTCAAAGTCTTTGAATGTCCTTATTTTTGTCCATTGTACATTAAGAAAAGTGATAGTTATATAGATATTTTTATTCCAGTCGCATACATTCATTATGATATTAATTGGCATTGTAAATTTCAAGGTACAGATATATGCAACTATTTTTAAGCAATTTGTAGGTTTTCTTTTTTTCAACTCTTGCTTTGGATCTAATGTTGTACAAAATAAGTTTTAAGAATTGTCGATGTAAATGAAATGTACAAAGCATATTCATAAGGAAAAAATCTAAAGGTAATTGAAGGAGAAGAAATCTTAGAAGTAGGGCCAAGAGCATTGCTTTGGTCCCAGTGTGTTCTGGAGAGGCCTGCAATCAAAGAAGTTCACACCTGAACACTCCTAACTATGTAAGTCACAGTAGATTTCCCTAAACAAGGAAAAATAAACTTTAACACAAAATGAACTCTCCATTACACTGCATTTTTAATTAGTGCTAGCTGTCTTTAAGTGGCCTTAAGCCTTCAGCCTTTTGTGAAATTGGCTCTAATCATTCTTTCAGCTATAGATGTTGAAGGACAATATTAACCAACTTGAACTAATTCATACTTCTAGAACAATCCAGACAATTCAAGGAGCATATACTTCTCCAACTACAAATGGAAAATTCATTAATATAGCTTGTATTTGGGTCACTAAAGAAAAAAAAAATCTTATAGAGTACATTATCAGACCACGAAATGGTCAAGTAAAAATCACTTACAAAATGATAATAGAAAAATCTAAATATTTGGAAATTAAAGTGGGCATCCACAAATAATTCATGGATCAAAGAGAAATTAAAGAAAAAAAAAAACCTCAAGATATCTTTAAGCTTGGAAGTATAGTTCAGTGATAGAATGTTTGCACGACGTGTCCGTGGCTATGGGTTTCACCACAAAAGCTGCAAATAAAGGAAGGAGAGAGAGAGAGAGAGAAGAAAGGAAGGCACAAAGTGCATGCTTCTTTTGTTGTCTGGATTGTTCTAGAAGTATCAATTTGGTTCAGGTTACTTGATAATGTCATTAGACATCTATGCTTGAAGGAAGGATGAGAGGCGAGTTCATGAAGGCTGAAGGCATAAGGCCACTTAAAGAGAGCTATGCACATAAAAAATACAGAGTAGGGGCCAGTGAGATAGCGCAGGGGCACAAGTGCCTGCCTGGTAAGTGAGAAGTCCTGAGTTCAATCCCCAGTTCCGAAAAAAAACAAAAACAAAAACAAAAACAAAACAAATAAATAAACAATATAATGGTGAGTTAATTTGGTGTTAAAATTTATTTTTCTTTCTCTCCTTTAATAAAGGAGAGCAAGTACAACTGAAGAAAACATTTCCTCAATAAGTAAATACATATCTTGAACTAAGAGAAAATGAGAGTGAAATACATCAAAATTTATTATAGCTAAAGCTGTGTTTCAAAGAAAATCCAGTCATGTGCTTGTATTACAAAATAAGAAAAATGTAAAATCAACAGTGTGAGTTTCAATTTTTGAAGTAAAAAAGAAAAAAAGGAACTAATATGAAATTCTGGAGTGGCTATGTGGAAAAGGAACCCTTCTCCATTCTTCCCTAGTGATGGAGTGTAGAATGGAACAACCATTATGGAAATCTGTGTGGCAACTCATCAAAAAACTAGGATTAGAATCTCCATTTACTCCAGTAAATCCCTTTCTGTGTATTTTTCCAAAAGAACTGAAAACCTCATATCACAGTGATATATGTGCACCCATGTTTATAACAACATAATTTGTCATAGACAAATCTTGGAAACAACCCAGATGCCCATCAGCTGAGGAATGAATAAGAAAGTTGTCATTTTTATACAATGGAATGTTACCTATAAAGAAAGGTACACTTAAGGTTTTTATAGATAAATGAATTCAACTAGAGACTATATTTATAAATGAAATAAATCTGACACACTTATGTAAACATTGTATTGCCTTGCTAGTGTAAAAACCTGAAAGAACTGCTATTTGGGGAAAATAAACTATATTCTCTTGCTTTTAGTTTTTAAGCATCTGAAACTTTCTCCAGAGGGGCTGATAATGGTAAAAGTTGCCCATTAATATTCCCTTAGGCCAGTGAGAGAATGGTCTGACATGATAAAGTAGGAGCCAGAAGTAAGGACAAAAGGAGAAAGGGAGGGGAGAGCAGTCAATAGCTATACTGTATGTATTCATTATGAACCAAATATCCTGTTATATGTATAGTTAAGTTACCAGATTTGTAAGTTTTTATGCATACTTTCATTGAATAAACAATTGAATGGATAAAAAACTGGAAGGTACAATAGATATAGCAAACCAGAAAGAAACTGAACATAAAGAATAAACAGTAGAGATGAAGGAAAAGAGAAAAGATAGGATAAAACAAACAGAAGAGGAAATCATATAAGTAAATATACACACAAGATCGCTATGATGATTGTGCTATTAAATTCCATCAGTTTTTTATGGTAGCAGTTAATGTCTAAAATTTTTACTTTGACCAATTTTATATGTTAATATGTGTAATCTCA
Organism: Myocastor coypus; assembly: GCA_004027025.1. Lineage (NCBI taxonomy): Eukaryota > Metazoa > Chordata > Mammalia > Rodentia > Myocastoridae > Myocastor > Myocastor coypus. Next base: position 7,406 of record PVJA010036511.1, read on the forward strand.
GCAATTACATTTAAGACAGTGATGTGCAATATAACAACTATTGTTGAATTCCTTCCTTCCTTTTTTTTATGTAGTTGGTGGAGTGTCTACAGGATCTACATGGTTTCACTATGCAGATTAGACTCATAATGATCCTGCTGTTCTTACTTTCACAAGTCCTGGGATTACAGGCACATGCCACCACCCCAGTCTCAGTAGCCATCTCAGCACACCCCAAGGGCATGACTGGCATGGCACAGTGCAGACTGAACCCCAGTTCCTTCATCTGCATTAACAAATGCTTTAATCCACTAAGCTATGTGGCTGGCCCTCTTCTTGTTTTTGGAATGGGTGTAATTTCTAATGGCTCTTCTATTATTTTTATATTCTTTAAATAAATTAAAAAATAAAACAGTAAAAACATTAATGTTTATTGAAACAAAGAGTGAATGTTTGTTTGATCAATCTTACATGCTTATATCTGGTCATCTGAGTAACAAATTCGATGATAGCAGTTTGTAATGTAACAAGCGTGATTAATTTTCTATTCTTGTTTTGGAGTTTTGTACCATTTTATTGTTTTATGTGATTTATTGTCTTATTGCATTGTTTGCGTGTTTGTTGTTATTCATTTTTATCTTTAAGTAAAAACTAAAAATTAAAAAGAAAAGAGTTGCATAAGTACCTCCAACACAATAAGACACGAAAAACAAAAATCAAGCCTATAATTTTGGAGAGAATAACTATCAAAAGCTAAATGAATAATTTAATGTCCATTAAGTTATGTAGATTAGCTATGTATATCAACTATGTAAATTAAAGGGAAGAGCTCTTAAAAATATACAAGTTACCAAAGCTAAGAGAGAACCTGAAAATTCCCATATAAATTAAAATGACAAAAATCACAATTTAAGAAAACAACCTAAAAAACAACTGAATCTGTGGTGGTTCTACTCATAAATTTTACCAAATAACCTACATCACTTCTTTTAGGACACAGCAGAGGGAGAGCATACAATTAATTTCATGAGGTTTGTATTACATAAAATCAAATGAGGAAAGGACAATGCAAAAAAAGTAAAATACAGGAAATGATGACAGCTAGATGGCTTGCACGATTAGTCCAGGCTGAAGCCGGAATTTTAGTTGTCACCAAGCTTGGGTGTCCACGTGCCATTGAGCATCATAGAGGGTCAGCGCAGGGAACATCATAATATAATGTCATCACTTTGAGAAGAAAGAGCTTCAGGCTTGTTTCAGGATATGAAGAACTTGCTCCTAAGAGTATTGAGAAGCAAAGAAAGAGGTGTCCTATACATGGAACTCTTCAAACCCAAGACTGAGCAAGGGCAACAGAAGGAAATGAAAAAGATCCACAAATCTCACTGCAACCCGCACTTTGCCACTGAGGGCCTGGCCACGATGCACCTGCAGGGCCAGCCCCTGGGCCTCTGGTGTGGGAGGAAATGACAGGAGCAGGACCCTGACTGTGATTTCTTGTTTTCCATCAGAACATTTGTGGTTTCATATTAATTTGATTTGCTCAGAAGGTAACAAATAATATTTATTAAAAAGTAAATGTTAGTGTCAGATGTAGAAATAAGGTTATGATAAACTGATAAGATAGGTAAGTTTACTCTAATATGATACATTTGTTTGGTTTTGTTTTGTTTTGTCTTTTTGAGACAGGGTCTCGCTACCCAGTTGAGGCTGGCCTTGAGCTGACTTTTGTAGCCCAGGCTGGTCTCGAACTCACACCGATCCTCCTGCCTCAGCCTCCCTAGTGCTGGGATTACAGGCGTGTGCCACCACGCCTGGCTTAATATGATACATTTGTAAATGTAACTTATTAAAGGTAGGAAAGCATAAGACTTTAATTTAAGTGGTTCACTTAGTGCACAATTTCTATATCTGTTATACAACAACAACAAAAAAAAAATCAAAGTGACAACGCTTAACTTTCAGAAGAATGTGAAGGACTTAAGCTAGTTAAGTTTCCTTTATTTTTGGAGATGTAAAGGACTGTCTTTGTTCAAGTAGCTGATCCACTATACTACCTTATATCAACTAGTCTGAACCGGGGAAGATCTGAACTTAGTAATTTTCATTAAGTTTTAAGAGAAGAAAATATTTGTACTGAAAAATTTAAATGTACTAAACTGGTTCTATGTTATTCTATGGACAACTGTCACCAAGCCACAAACAAGTGAAATATGTTCATTAATATTTGAAATTTATTATAATCTTGAATTTACCAAAGAAGTGAAAAAGAAAAATGATACTCAGTAATTAGCTTGTTAGAAAAGTTAATCTTCAACTTCTATAATTTATTTCAGTGGTGTCTTAAATTCATAAAGAAAAAAAAAGCACATATATTGCAAAGAGGAAAAAAGTAGTTCTATTTTGCAAATGGCATCCCCATCTGTGTAGAAATCACCCTTGGCGTGAGGCAAATATAGAGATTGGCATAAGAAAGTTTTGTTGTGCAGACCACAAATGTCTCCCACTATCTTTGTGTGTTCAGTGTTGGGCTTCTAGAAGACAGTCTGATCATGAAGGCTCTATGTCCATCAGTCTGCTGAGTAGAATAAGTTTGCAGCCTTTCATGAGGCAAATCAAGCCTGGGCCGTGGTGTGTAAGCAAAGGGAGTGTGCCATGAGGCTGCTACCTTGGTAACTACACTTGGCCCCTTCTTTCGCTCTTTTCTTTTCCCTTTGCTTCCAAACTGCCTTGGGGTTAGTGGCTTTGTGTACTGTATCTTTCTTTCATGTTGTTCTGCCTTATTTGGAGCTCACAGCCATGGCACAAGCTGACAAGGACTGGAAAGGACTGGAATTTATGAAATCACGTGTCACAATAAGCCTTTCTTTAAATTGTTCTCAGGCATTTCACTGTAGAGGCTGATAAAATACAACATAGTAGAATGTGAAGGAATTAAAGAAAAGTCAGTCATGTGCCTACATGTTAGTAAATAAGAGTTCCACCTTTAGATATATAAAAATAACACTAACAAAATCACTTTTAAAAAGTAGTGCTTCTGTATCAAAGTTTATGTAGAAGTTCTATGTTAAAAACTATGAAACATGGCTGAATTTTTAAAAATCTAAATAAATTTTCTATACTTTTATATAAAAATGCAATGTTAAGTCAAAATTTCTGTGACTTTTCTATATATCCTCAGATTTCAGTACCTAATTAGACAGCCACGTGAAAAGGCAAAACAACAAAACCATCAAAACAGTTCTGGAGAAGAACAGAGCCTGAGTTTCATATTACTCATGTATAAGACTTAGCACCAATTTAGGGTATTGACAAGAACAGAGTGCTGATAAGTTGATAAACACTTAGATGGAGGGGAAATCAGAGGTCTATGAACAGGCCTGGAGGCGGAATATCGGCCAGTTGTTAGTAAGGGTACAAACATAATTGAAAGACCAGACAACTCTGGAATATTTGGATGTTCATACGCAAAATTAATCAATGTTGACAAATATCTAGTAATCTACACAGTATTAATTTTATATTACCATGAATGTGTTAATAGGCATTTATATATGCTAAGAAAACTGTCATGTATAAAGATATCCTGCAATATATCACATTATATTATTACAGAGAGTTATTATAGAGTTACATTAACTCCATAATATTATAGAGTTATGTGACCTGTATAATATTATAGAGTTACATTAACTATATAAAAGACAGTATAAAGACAGTGGAACCCTGTCTAGATATTGGGCCAAAAGTCATGTATCTGACATAAATTTTCATCAGAATGTAAAATAGCTCTTAAATTCAGCAATCAACCAACAAAGACAAAAAGATAAATAGACAAATGCTGCCTGAACACACAATTTTATCATTTAAAAGGCAGGTAAATACCACTAAAGAACATGAAAGGACACTCAATATCACTTAGAAAAATGTTAATTAAGAACAAATATATACTCTATTCCTGTTGGAAGAGTACAATGGAAAACAGAAAACAATACCAAATTCTGGACAAGATGCAGAGCAATGGGAACGATCATCACTCCTGTTGATGGCAGGAGTGAATACAGTGCAGCCACTTTAGATAGCAAATGGCCATATAAAGTTCCTCGATGAATAGAGATAGAGATACTTATCCTAGATTGTTAAGTGAATTGCAACTTTCCACTTATAAAATTATATATACAAGTTTACAACAAACTCCTCAACAACAAACCAAAACTGTTGGTTTAGGCAAGAATGTGACAGGAAGTTAGATGTGTTTGCCTTCGTGAGAAGATAGGCTGAGATGCTGCATGCTGCAAGAGAAAGGTAAAAAGTAAGAAGAAGTATTCCTAAAACCGTACTTCGATAGTAAATTCATTTATGACGGCAAAAAAGAGTAGTACTTCCAAGACTGCTCTCCCGATCTAAATTAAATAAATAAATTAAATATTGTGACCCAGTTCTCTTGTCAGAAAAAAAAAAATTTATGGGTAAGTAAAGGAGTAAGGCTAAATAAAAACAAATCTATACTGTTTAGCTTAGGCTCAGAAAAGTTAGTATAATCTGACATTTTTGACAGAGGCAGAGATGCTTAAATACAGGTACTTAAGAATGCATTTACACATATATAATGTATGTATTATATATAATTTTATACTATATTTCATTTATTTAAAAAGGCATGGATATACATTTCTATTTAAAAATGCATACCTGTATTTTCGTATGTGTACAGGGCCTAGCACTGTCCTGAGATGGACTCTGTGCAATGAACACTCATAAGAACAAACACATTTAGTGCCCATTTATTTGTTTCAAAATACCATCTTCCAATGCAATAAACCACATCTATCTGGAAAAACAACAGATTCCAAGGCTAGGTAATGTTCATATGAGATTTTGTATGCATCATCATTCATTGTCACAAAATAAGAAGTGTGCAAAGAAAAATAAAATGATAGATACATGTCCAAAGGACAAAGAAGCCATTCTGAAAAAGCTTGTCAATGAGCAAAGCTAAATCACTATAGGCATAAAACAGTGATAGCAATGACTTGTTCTCTAAAAAATTCATACCCATGAGTCTGTGCTGATGTAAGTACCAGGGTAGGAAAAGAAATAAATACATGCGAAAGAAGGAATGAAACTTTGTGGCATAATGGTTCCAAATAGCAAAAGCAGGAGAAATAAAAATAGAATATTATCATTAAAATAATAAAGTTAAAATGTCTGCTTCCAAGACACACTGATGAATGCTAAAACTATCTGGAAAGCTATATGGTGAAATCAGACATTGATATTATGTAAATGTTTTGCTCCCAAGTATACACACTATGTATATATGTATATATGTATATATATATATATATATATACATGTGTGTGTGTATACATATATATACATATATATATATATATACATGCATGTCTATGTACATATAATTACTCTGGTAATTAAAACATATATTCACAATATTTTTCATTCTTTTCTTTTGAAGGTGGGAACATTAACGTGGTCTGATTTGAATATATAATCCCTCAAGTATCACATGCCAGAGACTAAAGTCCAACATGATAGCATTACTGGTGACATTACTGCAGGTAGTCACAGGAATAGAATTTGACAAATGCGTCTTGAGTACCTCCATATCAGCTGTGGAGCGCTTTGATAGTGGTAGAGAAAATGAAGAACTATACAAAAGAAACTATATTTTTCTTAAAACTTTACTCTTTTGAAACTGCCTTGGGGACAGAAAAATAACTCAGTAGAATAAGTGCCTGCCTGACAAGTACAATGGCCTGAGTTCAATCCCTGGTCCTGCAAGGGGGGGTGGGGGGAAGAAAGAAAGGAAGAGACTGCTTCATGGCTTCTTAATTGCTTTCTTGATCCCTGTAACCATAAAGCATAACTAAGAATGATGGCATCAAGTTTTGTGGTTATTAATCTACTCTTGTAACTGATGGTCATTAGTCTGGCCCTGTAACTAATGCCTCGCCTCACTAGCTAATCAGGAGAACTGCCAGGCTGTGCTATGTCGTCTTTCCTCCTCCTTCATGCCCCAGCTTTTATATCATCAGAAAGCCCTAGGCTACCTGAGATCAGGGCTTGATATTGTGGATCATATTGACATTATGATCCCAAGTAGTGCCAGTTGACATAGACGAGTCTGCCTGCATGTCCTGGTGTTGTTCTGTGTTGCTGCTTGCCATTGCAGTAGGTTTTCTGCATCAGTATTATGGCCAGACTTTTTAGGGAGCTTTTATACTAGTGACACAATGAGGTGGAAGGGAGAGGATGGATCATTAATCCATGCCATAAGGCAAACAATAACGTAGAGAGAGAAAAACAGGAAGGTGTCTCTTGGCAATGGCTACTCCAATCTCCATGCTGTATTGCTCCAAGCCTGGAAGGCATTCCGCGTGGGGGAGGCATAAAACCGTCTGTAAACTGTCCTGTGGCTGCTGGCGCAAGGAAATTAATACTTCACCACCTTCTCCACAGGAGAAGGAGAATCATTCTGGATGGAAACCTAACTTCCCATCAGGATTCAATTACAGCTGAGTGATTAAGCAAATGAGAATAAACCCCAATTGGTAGTGTGCTTAGCGCTGGGGCAGTCTGCGCTTGGCGATGGGGGCTCAGCCAGCTCACACTGGGGGAATGCGGCATGCTGTTTCAGGGGTGCTGAACCGAGAAGCTCCACCCTTCTTCTGGAGAACTGCCCAAGGTAAGCGATAGCAAGCAAACAAACAGAAAAGAGGAAAGATCTATTAATGCGATGATGGGAATGGACATGTGCATGAAATTAAAATGTAAAGACAGAAAACTGGAAAACAGAAGAAAGGAGAAACATTCTGTTTTGGTCTAATCCTGGGTGGCTTGAAATGTACCTACATACTGAATAGAAAATCATTTTGTTTGTATCAGATCCAACAGAAAATGTGTCAAGTCTAAAAATTCACTCATGTTGTGTGGAGATTACTTCAACGCAAGCATTCATTTCATGCATGACGTGTGACCTTCTGAGAAAATAATATGGGCTCTGCGTGCCGACAACAAAGAAAAGAGTGACACATGCGATATATGTATACAAATACACATACATGTATACACACATGCACATGTATGCAATCCCAGATATCAGGTAGCTTTTTTCTCAATAATAACAATAACCCAGATGCAATCATATGTGCATCTGAAGTTGCTGCCCTAGTAAATGTAAATTCATTCTTTCTGGATTATGTTCAGCCAAGTACCTCAGAAGAAATTTGCTTTGCCCATTGGGACATTCTGATGCTACTTGGGCACCACCACGTGTACGTAAGTTACGTTTTTAAAGATTATCAACAACTAGAGATTAAAAACCTAACTTAGCAATGTTATCATTTGCTTATGAAATCTACTTGGAATTTGGTCGTATTGATCCATGTAGTAAATGCTCATTTAATTCACATTTTGGGAGCATAAACGCGTAGAACTGAATATTCTCATTCTAAATGTAAATGAACACTCATTTCACCCATGGAACAGTTCCATTCATGGTAGTACCAACTAAGAAAGTCTGTTTGCAATAGTTACAGGAGTAATAAACTGCTGAGATAATGAGAAAAATTAGCGTCACAGAAATCATTCTTCTTCTTGATGTAGAGCTGAAAACTGGTCAGTTTTTTATATGTCCATGGTAGGGAACAATCTGTGACAGAAGCGAGGCCTCAGCAATCAATGTACAAAATATTTCCAACAAAATACTTTTCAAGTGATTATGGAACCTTTTTCATCTATAAAGCAGAAGGCAAGAACCACTTCACATTTTGCAACTCACTTCTTTTTTTTTTTTTTTAAATTTAATTTTATTTTATTTTTCTTGTTTCAGAACCTTTATTTGTTTATTCACTCATTTTTATGGCCGGCTCAGCCCGCCCCAAGGGCAGGGCTGGCGCAGCATGTGGTGCCAGGGATCAAACCATGGTCCCTGAAGCTGCTCAAGCTTTCCCAAGAAAGCGCTTTAGACCACTGAGCCATCCCGCTGCCCCGCAACTCACTTCTGAACCTGCTTCTGCACAGTATATTTCTCTTAATGATTAGGCTTATTATTTAGATTTGCCAATTCATTTATAAAATATTATGTGCAAGATTCTGTAGGATTTTTTTTTTTTTTTTTTTTTTTGAGACAGGGTCTCACTGTGCAGTTCAGGCTGGCCTTGAGCTCACTTTTGTGGCCCAGGCTGGTCTCGAACTCGCACTGATCCTCCTGCCTCAGCCTCCCAAGTACTGGGATAACAGGCATGCGCCACCACACCCAGCTACTATAGGATATTTTTAAGAAAAAATGAACATAAGAAAACGGAGCATTATTAGAATGATCGGGAAATGGAGATCTAGACAGTTAATCCTATGAATTAAGGCTAGTGATATAGGAGATATTTAAAGGATTGGGTCTTTCTGACTTCAGTCTACAGGTTCAGTGTTATAAGTGCTAGCTTATAATATTGCAAATAACATACAGCTAATAACACGGTCATTGGTCATTTTGCACTAAGGGAAAACAGGCATTACAACATTAAGTAATTCATTCTAAATCTCAAATTTAAGTGGATTTTCCTTTTCCAATATGAGCTAACTGGTAAAATAGCTTTCTTGTCCTCATAATCTTCACAATTTTAAGGCAGGGAAGAGATAGATTAGTACTGTCATAGTTTAAGTGTGCTATGTCCCCAAAGACATAAACAGCATGATCCTCAATGTAAGAGGATGATTACCTCATGAGGACACTGACCCCATCAACCCACTGATGAGCTCCTAGCTGAGTGGGCTCTTAGGAGGATGGGCCATAACAGAGAAGTCCCTAGGGCTCATGACTCCGAATGGTCATGCTCTGCTCTGCTCATCCTTGCTCTATTTCCTGGATCCCATACTGTGAGTAGGTCTCTTGTCACGTTCCTTTGCCATGATAGTGCCTTGCAACCATCCTACTACAGACTAAGCCCTTTGAAAGTGTGACTTAAAGTAGCCCTTTTCCCTTTAAGTTGTGTATGTTAGGTATGTTGTTACAACAACAGAGATCAGAGTAGGTGATATGATGTAGATGGCAAAATATAGACAAAACTGCTTGTTAGATTGGTCAAAACATTCATGGAAGTAATTAGATCTGAGATGGGATCTCTCACATCTGTGCAAAGAAAGATAGTGGGAAGAGAAAGCTCACAATGAGAAGGCCACTGTAGATAGCATTGCCTGCTCCCACTCCTTCATGTTTTCTAGTTTATTACTGCTTTTGCTGAGAATGGTGCGGTGCTTCATAGGCCCAAGGAAAGCTTAGCAATGTTCACTGCTGGGAATCACTTAGCACAATACCTAGAGCTGCTCTTGTCCTTGTGCCAACACTAAACCTTAAGTAACAGGCTGAAAACCAACTCCCAAAACTGGTAAGCCAGAAAACAGGTGGAATGCAAACCCCTGATGCTGGACATCACTGAGTAGATGTAACAGTTCATCAGCCACCTACTTCCTGATAGGGCAGTGGGAGCCAGCTATAGTCAGTTTTCTGTTTTTTGTACCTTAACATAGTTTCACCTGAACTTTAAATTCAGGAACTTTTCACCTCAGTACAGATGGGATAGGAAATTCTTAGAAAGTCAAGTTAATCCCAAAGCAAAGCATAAAACCAAGATGTGCAATGGTGAAGCTGAGGAAAAGAAAGTGGTGATATCACATAAATTTGAGGACAATTTTCGGGTGACAAATGTGCACAAAGTGGAATGAATATAAATACCCATGAAAATTAGGACTTTTCTGGTGATACAAATACCCTTGGTGGAAACCTGACAGTTAGTAATTTAATGTTGTTGATGTTTCCTAGCTGCTAATTCTGAATAACTTAAAACAGCCATATCATTTTTTTGATTGGAAGGGGAGAAAGAGAAAAGATAAAAGCAAGGTCAGATGAATACTGTAAGAAAAGGCTAATGGCAAGAGTATACGTAATACTATGGAGAGCATGGACGAAAGAGATGCCCTGAAGTGGCATGAGGACTAAGAGTAGCCTGAGAAAGATGATGACAAAGGCCACAAGAAGCTACATATTTGGAGAAGTTTCTTGCTGTGTTGTGCTGCCTAAGAGGTCTACATTTGTCAGTCAGAACAAATCTCAGACACTGTCTACACATGCTAATTAGAACTTAGCCTGTTATATCTTTTAGCCAAAAAAAAAAAAAAAAAAAAAAAAAAACGCTACGTGGTAGCCAGTCTCTGCTAAATGTCTTCCAGAATTACAGTGGTGTCATTTGTCTCAAAAACCATTTGCATCTAACTTTGGGACATGTTAACACCTAGTGCAATTTTCACTAAGTGTGTAAATTCTAGCTGGTTTGACTTTATGCCACAAGCACTAAAAGAACACTTAGCAGAGCTTTCCTATGATATATACCAATGATGGGAGCTGAGCCAGAGAGCATAACTGCTTCAGAGCTGAGACTGAAATTAAGCTCTTTGATTACTGCTTTCACATTCTTTCAGCTTGTGAAGCTATGTTCTAAGTTATTCTCTTTATAGTTCATATATTCATTAGTTCAGTTAAAATATTTACTAAGTAACTGCTGTGTTTCAGGCACTCTTAGTTGCTGGGGATATAGAAATCAACATAAAAGACAAGCATCCTACTCACTCTCACAGGGATGTATGCTAATAAAATTTTCCTTTTTATGTTCTATTTCAAGATTGTGACAGCCTTTACAAATGCTCTGCACTTAGCTTGTAGCCCAAACCCCAGTACAGAACAGCACGTTCTTCTCAACAGCTGGTATCTTGGCAGGTCGTGAGTGGGTTAATCAAGGATGTGCTCTGATTCAGGAATGCTTGGCAGGCAAGCTGTTCATTTCTCTGAACAAGAATGAAGAAATTGGCTGATTTTTTACAGTTACTGGTTTCCTCTGCAACTCACGCAAGCTTGGCAGCCAAAACAAATTGTCACTTGTGTCCAGGCAGATTCACTGTAAGGAAGTCCCACTATACACCCATGGACAATAAAAAGAAGCCTACTTGTGTGGCTGCTGAGTGGCTAATGTCTCCAAAACACTGCTTTGTTTTGCTTTTTTCCAACCAGTTCTCACTTGACTATTACATGGGGGAAAATGAAGCAGGCATATCAGGATTGATTTTTATCTTGAAAACTAGGGAATGGTACTGCATAATATCTGCACAGAAATCCCTCCTGAGGGCTTAAAATCTAGAGGGAGTTAAGGGTTAACACATATGTAAAGAAGAGGTATTATATTTCTAGAGCAGTGGTTTTAAAAGTGGGCTATTATTTTTGTGAAATTTCTTGGAATCTATGTACACATTTCTGGCACTGTTATTCTAAGGAAAAACAAAACTTTGCGTGTCTCTACTATTTTCCATGAATGATTTAGTTAATAGCTTTATGTCATTCCCAATTGCTTCTTTCACTGAAATAATAATCTCTCTTTCACAATAACTGGTTTTATCAGCCCCAAAGTACTTTTGATGCATGTATTTTAACTTACTCATTGTTTCTTTTTGTGGTGTTTAGACCTGTGTCCAGGACCACATATATCCTAAGGAGGTGTTGTGCCATGAGCTAGGATCACAACCCTGCCTCCATTTTTATTTGAACACCAACATCAAAGACTAGTGAGAGTTGCAGGTAGTGGTCCATTTCATAGATGAGGTGATCAGGGCTTGGACTTTTAGTTAATTTGTCAAATGCCACGTAGCTGAAAGCAGGGCAAAAATTAAAAACTGTTGATACTCTGTCCAGAGCTATTTTCTTACCAGCCTTTTTGAGTTATCATGTGGAGATTTCTGTCTCCATGCCTTTTGCCCATGTGTTCATCACACTTTCCCCAAATAGATCAATGTGCAGAATAAACACAATGCCTCTAACTCCTGTGTGATCATCTAGGATGGTAAACCCTTTTGATATTGGCTATACAGACTTTTCGTTTAATACATTAGTGCCAGGTATTTTAGATCAAAGCCTCCAAATAAGTATGTGCTGCTTCTTTAAACCTTAGACAAGAAAAAGGGTTAGTCTTGTTTCTGTCAATAGGAATAGGGATAAAATGCAGACCTGTTCTGTGTGATTAATGAAATGATTAAATATATTTCATATGGAATCAAACTTTATAAAAAGAAGGCATTATTTACTTGTCATCAAGTTCCGTAGTGCTGTAGCCCATTGGGTCTTAAAATTAGTGTGATTGTTAATGCATTAGTAACCAAGGTATTACAAAATAGAAATTGAGCTTTTAAAACTACTGTTCTCTTGGCCATGTTCCCCTGTAGCTCTCTGTGCTCTTTCCGTGAAGACTATCTGCTGAGATATGGCAGTATTGCAGCAAAATGTTACCTCTACTAAAGCTTCAAAGAGCAAGCCCTGTGTCCAAGAATCAGAAAACAGACCCAGGTTCAAAAGACTCTCAAGTGCCTTACTAAAAGTTGCATCTGATAAATCCACAGTCCATTCAGAAATGGTGCTGTTAGTGTTAAACGTAAGTCAAATTTCTTTTGCAAAGCATCACACATTTTTGTTATATTCATTTTATTGTTTTCATAATAAAAATGAAAGATTTTTCATTCTCAAAGCAGTTTATTCAAAAGAAATAAAATCAGACCTTTAAGAACCTCAATATAAATTTGACTTGCTGTTTGCAACAGCCTTGAGAAAAAGTAAAACAGCTGCACATCCACATATCTGTAAATCCATAAAGTGACATGAGTGCTTAAATAAAGGATATGACTGTTTTAAAGGTTTATGTTTGGGTTACAAGTATTTTGTAAAAAGTGAGACTCAATAGGTACTATGTTCACCTTTGTCTCTGCATATGCCAAAAGTTACTGATAAAATTTACAAAGGATATGTTGAATGCATAACAAAGTTAACACTGAAGAAAGCAGTTGGGCATGAAAATCAGTTATTTCTCAGTTTCAGGCTAGTTTTAAGGCAACACATCCAAGGAAAGAATGTCAAAGATCATTTATAGACATTGCAGCTTACATGCAGACTTCGTAGCAAGTCAGAAATTTCATGAAGAAACCGCAACGCTCAGAGCCAAACGGCGCTCCTACCGCGGGTAAGCCCCCCTGTGCCCCTCTGCCACACCTCTGCATTCCCGAGACTAACTTCCTGTTCCAGCCCAAACCCAAACCTCACCGCTGGGAGCCAAGCCCGCACACTCGCCCACCGCGGGTAAGCCCAATGCGCCCCTCTGCCCCGTCTCTGCATTCCCGCAGATCCCTGGCCCACCTTCCCCTCGCCCGTTACCTCCCCAATTTTTTTTTCTGAACCCCTCCAGCCCAAGCTCGAGCACTGAACCCATCAAATATCTCGTTTGGCAGCCGATCTGGTCCACGAGCCTACCAGGACTATTCAATCCCAAAGCTCCACCTCCACCTAAAGACCACATCCGCCAGGATTCACAAAAGCAAGCAGCCAGAGATCCAACACAGAGTCAGGAACCTCTGTAGAGGAACCAGCTTGGAGTCTCCAGACCAAACGCCCATAGACACAGCATAACATCACCAAAGTGCAGAGGTCGCTTCCATACAAAATGATAACAACAAGGAGTAGGAGGCAATCTCAGGACCCGTGCCCACCCAAACCAAATACAGAAGACACTATCATGGAAGAAAATGAGA